>JASANP010001036.1:0-59700 GCA_030849625.1 Wallacemonas sp. TrypX
GATGCCAGTGGGTCGTTCTTTTTTTTTTCATTTCTTCTTTTTCTTTTTTTTCTCCTCTCCATCTGTGGTCTCAATCGCAGCTCTGTTGTACGCACTTTTATTGGCCTGCGAATTGGCTTTTCTACTGTTTGTTTTTCTTCTTTTGACTTTTCTTTGTAGCTGTGTTGGCACTGATCCGGTGGGGTGTAGGGAGGCATCGGCCGCGACGTCCGCTTCTTCGTCCCTCGTGGTAAGTGGTCAACCAGTTTTCCAGTGATCGGCTCCCTCTTTCTTCCTTCCTTTTCTTCCTTTTTTCCCGTTTTCCTTTCTTCCGGTATTCACGTATTACCAGCGACGCACCACAAGCACAAGCACAAGCACAAACCACAGCAGTATGCGCTTACCTATTCTTCACCTTGCCTCCGAGCATCCTTCTTTTCTCTCCTATCTTTTGTGAAGGGTGAGCGCATAGTGTGTGTGTTTGTGTCTATTCGTGCTTGTGAAGGTCGTCGTGAACACTCGTGGTGTAGAAAAGGGATAAATTCTCGCTCTGCTGTGGTTCGTTTGCCCCACGTCTTGGTGAGGCCGTTGTCACATACTGCCGTCCTGGAGTCGCTTCTGTACGTTTACGCAATGTCTGTGTGTGTGCTCCCCCCTCCCTAACACATACGTCGTCTCGTTGCGTCGTCTCTTAGTCTAATTGCCCTGTGTCAGTCCTCTCACTGGCCCTCACTACCCCCACGTCTCTCTTTCTCTCTCTCCATCTTCGTTATGCAGTCATTTCGGCTCAAGTGCTTTGGCTCGCAGGCCGAGTTGCTGGGCATTTATTTGTTTATCTGTGCGTGTAAGTGCTGTTGACCTTCACAGCATTCGTCTGGTTATCCTTGCTGTCATGTCCACCGCCCGGGTCGCTAGCACCGTTGACAAGACGGCGAGCGCGTCAGCCGTGGCCGAGCAAGAGGCGGTCGCCTCCAGCGCGAAGGGCACCGCCACGACGTACTATCAGTCTATTCGCGAGCGGAGGAACTGGTACATTCACCAGCTCTACGTCCGTCAAGAGTTCGCCAACTGCCTCTCCGTGATCGAGGCCCAGCTAAGGGAGACGGAAGGCACGTGCGAGTATGCACTCTACGTAAAGGGATTGCTGAAGCGCACGGAGGGCGAGCTCGGCGAGTCGCTGGCACTGCTGCAGACAGCGGTGCTCGTGAGTCCAGAGAACGCGACGAACCGGAAGCAGCTTGCTCGCGCACTGCATCTCGTCGGTCGTCACAAGGACGCCATCGCCGTGTTCCGGGAAGCGGAGGCAGTGCGTTTGTCCAAGCGCATGGGTGAGGACTGGGAGCTCCCCTACAGCATTGGTGTGTGCCACGTCTACCTGCAGCAGTACGACGAGGCGATCGCCAGCTTCACCCGCTCACTCGCGGCGCAGCGGAACGACTGCACGTACCTACAGCTCGTCGAGGTCCTTTTGCTCGTGCGCAACTTCGATAACGCGCAGGCGGTGCTAGAGGAGGCCTTGACGTTTTCGCCACAGAACCCCGAGTTCCTTGTCCGTCTCGGCCAGTTGCATCTTCGCCAATCCAATGCGCGCGACGCCTTCGCCATCCTGGGACGCTGCTTAACGCTCGATCCGACCAACACCCGCGCTGTCGTCGCCGCGGCTAGCATCATCCAAGACAATGGTGACTACGATGTCGCCTTGTCCAAATATCGCATCGCCGCCACTCGCATTCCGGACTCGGCGCGTCTGTGGAACAACGTCGGGGTGTGTTTCTTCGGCAAGCGCAACGTCTACGCGGCGGTGGCGTGCTTGAGGAAGTCGCTCTTCTTAATGCCACTGGAGTGGATTACGCAGTACAACCTGGGTATTGTCTTCCTCTTCATGGGACGATACGCATCGGCGTTCCAGCACCTCTCGGCGACAGTGTCGCTGCGCGCTCAGTACGCCCCTACCTACATGTACATGGGAGTGTGTCTGTCCCTCATGAACGACATTGACAATGCCTGCGCGGCGTATCGCAAGGCAATCGAGATGGACCCGGACCCGCTCTTCCTTCTCAACTACGCCATCACGTTGCTCAACAGCGGCTTTCCCGCCGAGGCGAAGGCGCAGTTCACGCGGTTTCTCGCCCTGTGGTCACGACTCAGCACGGAGGAGCAGCGTGGGTTGGCTGGCGGGACCGTCTTCGCGCCAGAAATCGTGCGTGACATGCAGGCGCGTCTCGGTGCCGTGGCGACGGCAGCCAACACTCAGCAGGCCATCGTCACGCCGACAGCGGTCACACAGCACAGTGAGAAGGAGAACAGCGCTGCGGAGAACGAAGACATCTCCTCGCCGTCGTCGCGCGCCTCGCCTTCGCCGGAAGGTAAACCAGACAAGAAGGCCGCATTGCGAGACACGGAAAGTGAGAGCAGCCGCTCCCCCTAGACAAACATATATATACAGGTTCACTGCTACCCAGAAATACAGTGGCCCAGTTACTGCCTTTGCTCTCCTTCTTTTCGTTTCTTTGCTTTCTCACACGAGTGTTGGCGTGTGTGCTCTCTCTCTCTTGTTGCTTTTGCTGCTTGGGGCGTCGATCTGATGTGCATGGACAGCGGTGGCGAACGACCAGCAGTGAGAATCGTGGCAGATCTGCTTCTCCTATTTGGATTGTGCTTCTGGTTTTTTTTTCCGCAGGTGCAAGCACAGAGACGTTACAGCAGTGATCACGACCCTCGCGTTCGTATGTGGACACCATCGTCCCTCCATTGCCATCGGGTACGCTATGGAGGAGAAGCAGAAAGCTTCGCGCGTCACGCCATACCGTGTCGTTTTTTTTTGTGTGTGTGCGATGCACAGTGAGGCATCCGCAAAATTGAGGAAGGTGGAAAAGGGCCCTTCGCCCTCTCCCGCACACAGGCACACACTAACTGCAGCATCCACTTCCACTTTCACTGTCACTCACTCACTCCCTCTCTCTCTCTCTCCTGCTTCCCATTCATATGTTCGCCATCCCCTACTCGCTTGTCCCGCGGCAGCCGATTCCGAGGCGTGATGAGCGACGGGGCAGGCGGCTCCCTTCCCGACCCCGACGGTCTCCCTGTCTTAGATTACGCAACGGCCGAGGCGATTGTGCGCGCGCACATTGCCCACTTGCGCGAGCGGATTCATCAGGAAAGGTGCGTCGCAGAACAGCAAGTATGGGCCACCGCTGCCGATGAGCTTGCTGCAGCACTGCCACTCGCTGTCTCTGAGAGGCTGTGCATTTCTGGCCGCACCAATCCCGCTGCATACGTGGTGCGTCTCCTTGTGCTCCTTCTGGTTGTGCTGCTCGTCGCTGTGCTGACCGTATGCGCATCGAGAGCCACCATGACCTACGTGTCAAGGCGTCTCTGTCACCCATTCCGACAACGCGCTGAACTGGCGAAGTGGCAGCTCGGTGCGCAGCGTGTGCCGTGGATAAGAGAGCAAGTCGAGGCCCAGGCTGAGGTCAATCTGCTCATGAGGTCCTCACTGCACCGTCAGCTCTGCCTGTCGATGGCGCTGCTCGTAGCGGCCGAGGGGATCCTTCTGGGGCTTGTCTTGCTGCCCAGTGTGACGCACACAGTGCTGGGGTACTTGGTCGCACCACACGTACCGTTCTTTGATAAGCTGCTCACACTCGTTTTCGACGCGAAGATCGTGCGAGCGGTGGCGCACCTCTACCTCTTACGGTGTCTCGGCGCCCTCGCACTCTCCTTCTTTTTCGGCCTTCTGGTCAGCGCCACCAACAGTGCCAAGCTTGTTCTGAAAGCAAGACCCGCGCAGAGTCTTGTACCCGCTTTGCACAGAGAATACAGCCGAAGACGCCACGCAGAGCTGCTGCAAGTCATGGAGTCACAGAAGCAGCAACTGCTCCTACAGGCGGCCGCGCCGCCGCCGGCCGTGCTTGCGTTGGCCAGCTCTGGTGTCACACCCGCCACGCCCATCACTCCGCCGTCGGGTGCCGCACTTGCCACGCCAGACGAGTCAACAGAAGCAGCGGCAGTCGGCGGCGGCAGCGAGCACGCGGGTGTGGCGAAGTGCGGCGCGCCAGCTGCGGGGAACGATGCCGTGGAGTTGTGACCGGTGTGTGTACATTTATGTGTGAGAAAGAAAGGTGCTCATATATGCTTGGACACGAATGTGTTCGGTTGCCTGCAACGCGAAGAAAGGTATTGACACTCAAGTGAAAAACGTGTGCGGCGGTGGGTACACACACACACACACACACACACGGGGCCGACAGGACGGCAGAGAGTGTGGTCACCGTCATTCCGATCCTTCCGGTCCCCCTCGCAGATTTCAGCCTTGTGCTACACTCACTTTCCCTTTGCCCCTCTCCCTCTTTCTCTGTCCGGTTTTGTCTACTGCCTACTCGTATTGGCGGAACGTGTACGACTCAACACCGCCAGTGGTGGTAGCTACTCTGTTGCGGTTGTTTGTTTGTTTCTTTTTGCTGCGTACGTGTGTGTGCGCGCGTGTTTATTCTCTGTTTCTCATGAACCGATTGCCTGCCGCTGCCAGTGTGCGGAACGCACCTCTCTACGCTGCCGCCGCGGCGCAGTTCACCGTGTGTCGGCAGCCCTGGCACGAGTATGTGAACCTCCTCACCAAGGAAGACAGCAAACCCTACCACACAGAGCCGCACGAGAAGCCAGCGTACCGCGGACGCAAGCGCGGCCGCGAAGGGTGGTTGTTTGGTCAGCAGGTGCAGCTGCACTATCACCGCTTCCCGGACGAGCAGCTCTTCACGAACCTGCACCGATGGCGTATCGGCGAGACAGTGGGCGACATCGCCCTGCAGCAGTTCCGCAACGCGCAGCCCTTCGACATGGAGGACAAGGACCCCCAGGGCTTCCAGCGCCCCTCACCGGAGGTGTACATGAAGCTGAACTACAAGAACCCCGCCACCATCTCGCGCTTTCTCACACGCACAGGCCACATGTACCCGCAGGACATCATGCCGCTGAACCCAGAGGCCGTGCGCAAGCTGCGCATCGCTAAGGCACAAGCTATCCGCATCGGTCTCTACCCGCGCTTTGGCAATCCCTTCTGGCACCGTTCGCAGCGCTTTCGCCCGAAGGCATTCCAGGAGAACTACGATCCGACAACGTACTCGACCAAGCACACGATGGAGCACTTCGCCTACAACTGGGTCCAGACTGACCGTATTCGTCAGTACTTCAAGGGCCTGGAAAGCCTTCACGCGAACCGTCGTGCGGAAGGCTCGGGCGGTGGTGTCACGAGCGAACAGCGTCAGCAGGATCAGTTCTACTCACCCGAGAGCCACTCGATTCCGCAGCACCGCAGCCAGGCGACGTACACGGTGCCTGGCATGGCGCATTCGATCAAGAACCCGACTGTGCCAGGTCTCATGTCGACGAAGGGTATGAAGAAGAAGTTCTACAACTTGTACTCCTCCACATCAACGAAGCGGATGGGCTTCTCGAACCCAACGTTGGGTATCAAGAAGGTGTAAAAGAGGAAAGCGTGAGGGGACACCCAGTGTGTGTGTGTACGTCGTCCTCCGCTACGTCGGTGGGTTGTTGTTGACTGGCTGTGTGTGTGTGAGAGAGAGAGCAGGTAGGCCCTTTTTGCGGCATGTGCCTGCCATGATTTCTTTTCTGGACACTCTGCGTGAAAAAGCAAAAAAACAAATGAATGAAAGATGGAACGGAGAAGGAGAGGGAAGAAACCTGCTCTCTTTTCCCCTCCGACTCACCCTGGCTGTCATGACAAGGACACAACGAAAGAGAGAGAGGGGGGGGTGGTGAAGCGAATGGTATCATGCACACGCAAGTGACACGAGGACTTCCACTCGTTGCGTATATGCGCATCGTTGAAAGTGCCTGATCATCAATCTCAGATGTATACGCACACATTTATTTTGTGGCCACTGTGTATGCTTGTGCGCATGTGTCGGCGTTGTGGCTGTGCGTCGACTCATCGCATACAGCATCCCACAAAGCTTCTCTCTTCTCTTCTTTTCCTCTGTGCTTTTGCCTACGGTTCGCGCTCCTGCGCATTCTCTCGTGTCCACTCTTCCTCCCCTTTGCTGCGTTCACGCGCACATTTCACCTACTGATAGTCAAAAGCACCAGGCAGCAAATTCTTGCCAACGCCTCAACGCCACCTCTCCCCCTTTTTTTTTAATTGAGACATCCAAAAGATTGTATTCGCGAGCGCAATTGACTTCACGCAATGACGACCTGTGAGCAGATCGCGCTCGAGCAGCTGAAGCCTACGCTGGAGAGCGACGCGTGGCGTACCGGGCCGCTTTACTTCATTGGCGACGTCGGTGGCACCAACGCCCGTCTCGGGTTCGCACATGAGACCGCTGAGGGCGGGGTGGCGATTCGCTTTGTCCTGTTCGCCATGAGTGCAGGTACTGTCGACCAATTGCACGACTTTTTCAAGGCTATTCTTGAGACGCTCGGACCCAACAGGAAGGCGCGCAAGGCCATCACAAGTCGCATTGCGAATGGTGCACTCAGTGTGCCTGGACCGTGCATCAGCAACCAGGTCGCAGGGCCGTTCAACAACCTCAAGGGCATCACCAGGGTGAACGACTATCCTGCGGAATTGTTTCCGCGCGGCCGCAGCGCGCTGCTCAACGATTTGGAAGCGGGGGCCTTTGGCGTGTTGGCGGTGAGCGACGCCGGGACATTCCACGAGTACTTCACCGTGTTGTGGAAGGGCACGCATTGGGAGACGAGCCAGGCGGTCGGTGGTACCACGGGGGCATCTGTGCCACCCGTCGGGTCGACGCTGGGCCGCGGTCGCTGCTTTGTCGTGGCGCCAGGCACCGGCTTGGGCAGTTCACTGATCACATACAACGGCGTGCAGGACCGGTACGACGTCTTGCCACTCGAGTACGGCTCGCAGACAGTGACATACGCGAAGAACCCGATTGGTGGCGACAAGTACATTCCCTTCCTTAGTGAGTCACTGAAGCTGAAGCCAAGCTACGCACCGAACTGGGAGCACGTCTGCAGTGGACGAGCACTATCGGTGAACTATGCCTACTTGATGTCGGGCAATGGCGCCCGCGCGCCACCATCAGAGCTGAAACCCCCAGGTCAGGTGGCTCGTCTCGCGCAGCAGGGTGATACGGTGGCGCTGAAGGCGATGTCTATATACTTTCAACACATCTTTTCCTGCTGCGGTGAGGCGACCATGGCGTTTCTGCCGCTGACCTGCGTGCTCATTGGTGACAACATCATCAAGAATCGTTTCTTCTTCGAGAAGGACTCCACGCGCATAGAGGCGATGCGGAACACGATGATGCAGCACCCGATGGAGCAGGACTTCTCCTTCCTCAGCCGCACCACCCTTTTGCGGCAGATCAAGCCGGTGAACCTGAACTTGATGGGCTGCTACGGGTTTGGGAAGCACTTCACCACGGACAGTAACGGTGCACGCCAGCCCGCCACCTCATCCAAGCTGTGAGCGCGCGCACACGCAGACGGGCAGACACACAATCGACCGCGCGCCCCGCGCGCGTGTACACAACTCTTCACGATTTCCTCTTCCCCCTTTTTTATATTCTGTTGTCGTCCCTTCCGGTGTGGAGGGAGGAGACAACGGGAAGTGTGGGCAGTTGGATCGAATCCCATCCGGACAGTGAGCAAGCGCCGTGAATCAAAACGAAGCGTTCAAGCATCGGAAAGAGAGAAGAAGAAGCGTCAGCGCAACCGATACATCAGTGCGCGTATCATATCACTCAGCTTTTATTTCTTCTCCTGTTGTTGCGGCGCCAATATTTTCTCTCTTCTCTTTTTTTCTTTTTTGTGAGTTGCACTGTTGCGTTTAGGCTTTCCCTTCCATTCTCATCCAATGAGATGTCAAAGCCCTTGTTTTTTTTTCTTTGGTGCCCTCTCCCCGTGCAGTCTCATCAATCGCCAGAGCCACTTCTGTTCCCCTGTTGGCGTGCCTCAACTGCCTCTGTCTCTGTCCACTCTCCCACTTTGCCGTCAGGGAGAGAGTGCATGTGTGGTGCCACCCTTGTCCGTAGTGGTGCCGCCGCACTGTGGACACCGGAGACGCGATGCGATGCACCGTGCGTGAGGCACTCCCGTCTTTCACACATACGGTCCAATCACCGTGTCCCACATCACGTCATTGATGGCTCTTCTTCTCACTCTCAAATTCTTTCCTATGTTGTCGTTGCTTGGGTCATTGACACACACACACACACACACACGTCAGCGGGCATGTCGTCCCCCACGCACCCGGCGACTGTCGATGAGGCTCAACGAAAAGAAGCCGAGTGGATCGTGCTGCAGCAGTCCCTTGCCCGTCGCGTAGAGGTACCAGAAGCGGAGTATGCGCTGCTTCGATCCGTCGGCAACGACGAAGCCACCACGCAGACCCCGCACGTGCAGTCGGCGTTTGTGCACGGCGACTTTGCGCTGCCATGGGACGGGCTGAAGACGATGTTGGCGTGTAGTGGCCTCATCGCCGAGACAGCGGAGGGTGGGGCCGAGCTCAGTGTCTGCTCGGTGCCGGCACCAGCAGCAGCGGGCCGCGACTCCGTGACGGCGCCGTCTCGCTCATTCCGTGGATGGCACACAGTAGCCGGTCACCACTCCCTCGACGCGCAGCGCTGGGCAGCACAGGTGCTGCATGACGTCTCCACGCAAACAACGGCTCTTGCGCAGACGTCAGAAGCCGCACCGCCATCTTTGTCCCCACTGCGACCGCTTGAGTACATTGGTGGCATTGATATCTCATTCGTGCCCAACACAGATATCGGTGTGGCGTGCCTGGCGGTGCTGCACTACCCAAGTCTGACACTGTGCCATAGATACATGCACCACTGTGTGCTCACGGAGCCGTACGTGTCGGGCTTCTTGGCCTTTCGCGAGGTTGAACCAGTAATGGCACTCTTTGCGAAGGTCAAGGGTGAGCTCGAGGCGGCGCAGCGCCTGCCACAGCTGTTGTTCGTCGATGGCTGTGGTGTTCACCACCCACGCCGCTGCGGGCTCGCATCGCACCTGGGCGTGCTTCTCGGCATCCCCACGATCGGGTGCGCCAAGAACCTCCTCGTTGTCGGTGACGTGACGCGTGAGTCTGTGGAAGCCTCGTTTACGAATCTGGGCGTGCCGGCCAGTTCACCACCGAGTGCGCCGCGGAAGCCCGCACGCGCGTCTGCTGGCGACACTGCGAGCGTTCCACGGGTGCCACCGATGCTGCCTCTCATCACGACGAGTCCCGCTTTTCTCTCACCACCACTCGGTGCGGTTGCCCTTTACGGGTACGCGCTGCAGACGAGCCCCAGCATCAAGAAGTGCATTTTTGTGTCACCGGGCACGCGGGTGGGCTATGCGATGGCTGTCGCACTGGTGCTGTTGGTGAGTCAACACCGTGTGCCAGAGCCAATCCGCGCGGCCGATTTAGGTTCCCGCGAGTACATTCGTGCCACCTTTGCAGGGACGGGCGCGCAAGCGACCCCATCCTCGTGAGCCAAAAAAAGAAGGATATCACACGCTGACTTCACTGGTCACTGTCCATCCTACTCGCGACGTCTCTCATTTTTATCTTATTTTTTCGACTCTATGTTTGGTGGTGGTGGTTCGGCATCTTGGAGCAGTGGGGTGCTGTTGTTGTCATGGTTGCTATTATTCTTGTTCGTCTATGTGTCCGCAAGACGCCCCCCCCCCCCCCCTCCCCCAGTACATCTCCTCGTGCGCGGGGTGTTGTGGGCATGCGAGACAGCTATGAAGGTCTGGATGTGATACGGGCAGAACGGAACAAACTCTGTGCTCTTCTCACGGGTGTCGTTTGAGGGCGGAAAGTGGGTCGTTCGCTCAGCTGCTGCCTCACACAGGCGTGTGTGTGTGTGTGTGTGTGTTTTCCTTCTCTGCGCTGCCCAAAAATAAAAGTCTCACCGACTCACCCACCGGTTCCTCCTTTCTCTTGTATGCATTAGTCGACAAGCACGTGGCTGTCCTTGTACTCAGTCAAGACACCCAAAAACAAGAAACAAAAAAATATGATTTTTCTGCTCTTCGTCAGCTTGACATTGTGGGTGATATGGCGAGCCTACAGCTTTTTTCTCTATCGCCGTCGTAGCTACGACGGAAAGACGGTCTTGGTGACGGGTGCAACGTCCGAGGTAGGGCGTCGTCTGTGTTTTCGCTTCTACGGCCTCAACGCGCGCATCGTTGCCTGGGATAGCTCCAAGTCACGACTGGAGGAGCTGCAGCGCGACGTCGTGTCTTATTACGCCGGCGTGGACGGCCCCGCAGGGGTGGACGCTGCCTCATCGGCCGAGGCCAGCAAGACCCCCACGGCAGCGGGTGGGGACAACAGTCGCAGTAGTCCCAAGGTAGCGCCGACCGGTGGCTTCGCACGTACCACCGCATCGTCGGCGAGTGGCACCGGTGGCGGCCTGGACACGAAGGACAGTGAGTCCTTCATTGTGCAGTCCACCGACCTCGGCACGCGGCTCACAGTACAGCGGCTCGCAAAGGAGCTACTCGCCGCGGGCATTGTGCCCGATGTCATTCTCCATGCCGCGCACACGTACCCGACACGCTCGTTCCTCGAGCGACCAGATGATGCGATGGAGAAGGTCGTCCTCGTCAACACCTTGGCCCCACTTTGGATCGCGAAGGTGCTGCTCCCGGCGATGCTGGCGAAGCGTACTTCCTGCCAGATTGTTCAATTCGTCGCCACAGGACGCGACCAGTGCACGCAGCCGATCGACGCACCAGACTACGTCGCTTCGCAGTGGGGAGTCGTGGGCGCCCACTACGCGCTGCGCCGGTGGGTGAATGCGCAGAAACGCGCCTGGAAAGGCACTGAGAGTGGCACCGCCGGGTCATCCTCGGCGTCGTCGTCTACCGCTGCGCCGACCTCGCCGCGTGCGAGGCTTTCGTCGTCGGCGGTGGCTTCCAAGGCATCGGCTGCCGCCTCGCAGACGGACAACGTCCCGAATGGCAACGTGACCGGCCCCGTAGGAGACGTACGCTTCTGTCTGGCGAGTCTGCAGGCTGTCCAGCTCACCACCCCAAGTATCTTCTCTGTACCTTACGCGGTGGAGCGTGGTCTGGCGTCAGAGGACTCTGCGCGCACGGCATCGGGGAGCCACAGCCTGGGCTCGTCTGCGTCGCGTCGGGCCCCGTCAGTGCCCGGTGTGCAGGGTACGCGCGGCGGGTCTGTCGGCGGGATCTCCGGCACCGCTGGCGGGAGCGGCACGGATAGTACGCTGTCGCCTTCACAGCTGGCCAGCCGTGAGGCGAGGCGGTTAGACGCGGCGGTGGACCACGCCATTCGCGCAATCGTGTACGGCAAGGAGCGCTACGACGAGCGCCAACTGTCGCACTGGCTCCCGCTGTTTGCAGTGCTCCCCGTGCCGTGGTACGCCAAGTTCACCCAGTGGCTTGACCGGTAGACAGTAGAGCAACGCGGAGGTGTGTGTGTGAATCACCAACACCAAAAGACAAGAAACATGAGTGCAATATATATAGAGAGAGGGAGAATTGCATGCACCGCCAACTTGGCTCGGACGTGATCCCAGAAAAAAAAAAAGAAGGTATTTTGTTTTTTGGGAAGAGGGCAGGGCGGTTGCTGGGCTGTGCACGAGCGCTCACACTCCCGCAAACCCTGCGTGTGCATCCGCTACTTCACCTTGGTGTCTCCTTGACCCCGCCTCTTCAATGCGGAGCAACGCGATGCACTGATGTGGTAGAAAAGGATCATTCACCGACCAGAACAAGGGACGTTCATCATTTCCTTCTTCCACACATACTGTCTTGTGTACGTGCCATCCTTCTTCTTCTCTCGTCTCTTCTCCCACGATGTCAGCAGTGCCATCCGTGTGAAAAAATCAAGAAGGTTTTTTGTTGTTGCCCTTGCTCGTTCTCTTTCTTTGTCTCTCGTTGTTCCTCTCTTTGTGGAATATTATTATTTTTTGTAGCGCCTCTTGCTCTGTGAGCGATTTCAAGTCTTATAAAGGAGTGGAAAGGTGGAAATGTCGTCCGTCGAAAAGTTTCCCGTCTCGAAGATGTGCGCACAGCCACTGACCGGCATGAACGGCGTGTACATGCGCGTCTCGCAGTGCAAGGACAAGACCCCCCTCAAGCTCTCGATCGGTGATCCCACCTTCGATGGCAACCTGTGTGCGCCGGACACCGCTGTCAAGGCGTTCAACGCATGCGTGGATGTCCCCACCACGTACAGCTACCAGCCTTCGCAGGGTCGTCCGGATGCCCGCGCGGCAGTTGCCGCGTACATTGGTCGCCGGTTTGCTGGCGACAATAAGGCGGCATGCAAGGCGGAGAACGTCGTCATCGCCTCCGGTGGCGCTGAGGCGGTGCTGCACGCCATCCTCGCCTTGTGCAACCCCGGTGACAATCTTCTCACGCCTGCCCCCGGGTTCACTCTCTACGACTACACCTGTGACACCTATGGCATCGAGGAGCGTCACTATCACATGACCGCGGAGACGAATTGGGAAATCGACCTCGATGAGGTGCGCCGTCTCGTGGACGATCGCACGCGTGCGTTGGTCATCAACAACCCGTCGAACCCGTGCGGCAACAGTTGGAGCCGCGCACACGTCGAGGCCATCGTCAAGCTCGCCGAGGAGCTGTGCCTGCCCATCATTGCTGACGAGATCTACGCCGGTATGATCTTCTCGGGCCAGTCCTTCACGTCTGTCGCTGAGCTCGACACGCCCGTGCCGCGCTTCATCTGCGGCGGTACGGCGAAGAGCTTCATGGCACCGGGCTGGCGTTGCGGCTGGATCGTGCTGGTGGACCGCGATGGTATCGGTCAGAGTGTCTTGAAGGGCATTCAGAATCTGACCACCATGTCGCTGGGCTGCAACGCGCACACGCAGTGCGCACTCCCTCAGCTGCTCGCCAGCACAAACGATGACTACTACGCGGCCAACATGCACGAGATTGAGAAGAACGCGCTTTACTTCGCGAATGGCATCAATGAGCGGTGCAAGGGACTCTCTTGCAATACGCCTCAGGGTGCGCTCTACGTGATGGTCGCTATCGACTTTGATGTGTTCACGGAGTTCAAGAACGACCACGAGTTCTACCTTGCCCTGGAAGACGAGGAGAATATTCAGGTTATTCCGGGCAGCACCATGAGTGCACCGGGGTACTTCCGGGCCTGCATCACGCGTCCCACGCACATTATCGAAGAGGTCATGGAGCGTCTGACTCAGTTCTGTGATCGTCACGCAAAGAAGTAGTCCAGAGAGGTTTGGTTTTGCGCAGCCTCCCGTACACGCGCGGTGTCACAGGCGATGCGTGTCCGAGTGAGATGGGAGGACGCGAACGTTGTCACGCGGCTCCCTTGTTTTTTTTGTTTGTTTGTTTTCTGGTCAATCATCGGTCACCTGTGCTGTGGTTCTTGTTTTGTGCGTGCGTCTGTGCGAAAGAGTGGACAGTGCCGCACATGAGGGTGTTGGCCCTCGCTCACGGTCACCCTTTCTTTTTCTTTTTGCTCGTGAGTGTCGGTGAAGTTCTCCTTCCTTGTTGTGTGTTTAGGCATGCCTCACGGATTACTTGTTAATATTTGGCTTTTTTTCTCTACTTGTTGTTTCCATCGACGCGACATTGGCCCCATGCCTTTGTGTCTCGTTGTCACACACGGATGTTGTACCTTATCCACCTTGAGCGTCGCCGAGACTTCGGTCGTATGTGGCCCCGTTGTGTGCTCGTTTTCTTTATTCCCCTTCGCCAGCACCGACAGTTTGATTGCATGGTTACGCACGTGTGCGTGCCTGTGTGTGAGAGAATGTGTTTGCACCGCGGTGTAGCGCCTTCTGTTGCGCCACGGTCGACACGCAGGCTTGACTGACGGTGACCTTGTTGATGTGCTGGTACGCCTGCTCGTAAAGACTGGCAGACACGCGCACGCACACCTGCCAGGCCACTCCCTCCGCAAGAGCGCTCTACTTCTCCTTAAATCTGGTTTGTCTTCTCTTGCGTCCGCCCCCCCCCCCTCTCCCCCTGTCCTGTACGGGCCCTCCCTCTTCCTCTCCTCCTCTCTGTTCTTCACTGTCTGAACGCACAACCGCCATTCAGCAAAGAAAAGCACACACGCACGCATTCACGCACTCCGTGAGAGCACCATCAAAAACATCATCTCATTACCAGAGAAGTCAAATCCCCCACAAAAAGAAAAACGGCAATGGCGCCCATCAAAGTTGGCATTAACGGCTTCGGTCGCATCGGCCGCATCGTCTTCCGCGCAGCGCAGAAGCGCGCAGACATTGAGATTGTCGGCATCAACGACCTCCTCGACGCCGACTACATGGCCTACATGCTCAAGTACGACAGCACACACGGCCGCTTCGATGGTGACGTGGCGGTGAAGGACGGCCACCTCGTCGTCAATGGCAAGACGATCCGTGTGACAAGTGAGCGCGACCCGGCCACGCTGAAGTGGGGCGACTTGGGCGTCGACGTCGTTATCGAGTCCACCGGCATCTTCCTCACCGCCGAGCTGGCCAACAAGCACATCGAGGCGGGTGCGAAGCGCGTCGTGATGACGGGGCCGCCGAAGGATGACACGCCCATGTTCGTCATGGGCGTGAACCACACCACGTACAGCGGCCAGCCCATCGTGTCGAACGCTTCCTGCACCACCAACTGCCTCGCACCGCTCGCCAAGGTGGTGCACGAGCACTTCGGTATCATTGAGGGCCTCATGACCACGGTGCACGCCACCACCGCGACCCAGAAAACGGTGGATGGCGTGTCGGTCAAGGACTGGCGCGGTGGCCGTGGCGCGGGCCAGAACATCATCCCCTCCTCCACCGGCGCCGCGAAGGCGGTCGGCAAGGTCATCCCAGCGCTGAACGGCAAGCTCACGGGCATGTCGCTCCGCGTGCCGACGCCGAACGTCTCTGTCGTCGATCTCACCGTGCGCCTGGAGAAGGCCGCCACCTACGCACAGATCTGCGAGGCTGTCAAGGCGGCCTCGGAGGGCGAGCTCAAGGGCATCCTCGGCTACACAGACGACGAAGTCGTCTCGAGCGACATCAACGGCGTGCCGCTGACGTCCGTGTTCGACGTCAAAGCTGGTATTTCTCTCAACGATCACTTTGTGAAGCTTGTCGCGTGGTACGACAACGAAACCGGCTACTCCAACAAGGTTCTTGACCTTATCGCCTACACGCACGGCAAGTAACGTCCCAAGAGAAAGAGAGAGAGCCGAGTGAGGCGTGAGTGGGCTTCGCAAACGCAGAGCAACAACAACAAAAAAAGCAAAGTGGCCCTGACTCGGCAAAAAACGTCTTGTCTCACGGCGACCACTCAGTGTGGTGGTGTAACGTGTGACGGTCACCATTCGCCGTAAGACACAAGGTTTTTTTTTTTTCGCTTCCTTTTATTCTTCACGGTGCACCATCGTGCACCTGTATTCACGGCTTTTTTTCTCTTATTTTTATTCAAGCCACTGTTTCTCGCCCCCTCTCTCTCCTTCTTTTCCTTTTTTATTATTGTTTATACATACCCGGATACTTGTTGATCGCATGCACGCTGGAGGCAGGCGTGCCTACGCAACTTGAAGCAAAAAAAAAAACGGGAGTGGTGGTGGAGGGTGTTGTGAGTGTTGGAAAGGTGTGTGAAAAGCACATTCGGCACCGCTGTGCAAGATGCACCTCCTCTTCCCTCTCGTCTCTCTCTCTCTCTCCCTCCCGCTCTTGGGCGAGATAAGGGTGCTGAGCAACTTCCAGACAGGCTCTTGTCAACCACTCGCCCACATTATATGCCCCTTCCAACCTCGCTATCTGTTTGCCTTACACGGCTTTCATTGCCTCCATTGTCATCATGCAAGTTAGCAGTTCACAGCCAACAGCACGCGTACCCATCCCACCACACACACACACACATCACTGTGCGTACCCGTAGTGGAGACGTGAGAGACTCTCTTTTTGTTTTGCCGTTGACCGTACGTTTTGCCTTGTTCTTCGTGATGCAAACTGTCTGCGGTGATTCGCTGGTGCACGCCTCCGTGAAGGTGCGGCGCACCATTTTTGTCTCCGGCACCACAACACCGCCTGTGTCTGAGCCTTTCGTGCTTGGCCCGATGGATACCATCGTGCACCCTGTGATCCCCATCACCGGTGTGTTTGTGTTTCCTGTCCACGCACCGGCGGCAGTCGATGCGTACCCCTCCTCTGCCTCGTCCACGCACGCCTCCGGTTCTGTCATTCACATGGAGCAGCTTCACACGGCTCTCTCGCGCGTGCTGGACTACTACCCACACCTTTCTGGGCGCCTCCATGTACTGGAGGACGGCACTCGTGTGTTGAAGTCGCTACACGCCGGTGCTGGGCTCATCGAAGCCCGATGCACAGAGACGCTTGCGGACCTCAAGGCGGCCAGGCCTGTGCGCGGTGCACCGGAGCGATTGACTCTGTTTCAGCTCCCTGCGGACGGCAACGCGTTGCTTGCGCCGTACGACTTCAGCTCGATGAAGGCGGTGTCCGAGAACCCCGTTCTGACCGTACAATGCACCCGTTTCGCGTGCGGCTCTGTCGCCATCGGCATTCGCATGCTTCACACTCTCACCGACGCAAGCGGTTTTTTCATGTTTGCCCGCCACCTGGCAGAGGTCTACCGCGCCATCACACGCGCGACCGCGGCCTGCGGAGAGGTGGACCTCGCGAGTATCCAGCTCGCCGCGCCACCGGCCATCGACGGTTTCGGAGCCCGCGAGTCGGTCCCGGTAGATCCGGAGGCGCTTGAGCACCTGCCACCGTTGTACCGTCGTGCCACAAAACCCGCCCCCGCACAAGACGAGGAAAAGACCGCGCACACCACGGAAGAGCCGACGGCGGCGGCCACCGCCCCTCCCCACGTCACGCCAGTGGTCGGTCGTGAGTTGAGCTTCACTGCACGAGACCTGGCCGCACTCAAGGTGCGCGCGGTGGGGGAGACGAACAAGGACGGGTGGGTCTCCACCTTCGAGGCACTCACGGCCTTGCTCTGGCAACGCACTTACATTGCGCGCCACCGTATTTGGAAGCGGGACGTTCCGCAAGGCGCGTCTGCCGGGGCACCGGCACTACCGCCGTGCAGTTATCTCACCTCGTTCGATGTGCGCCGCGAGCTGCAGGGCCGTGGATTGCTGCCACCACATTACTTCCCCAACGCACTCACCACGCCCATTCTCACGCTGACACCGGCGGCTTTGCTGAGTGGGGATCTGGCGCAGGTCGCCACGCCACTGCACGAGCTCGTCCGCCACTCTGTGGCGACAAAGGGCGACTACTGGATGGCTGTCGGTCGGTGGGTGGCGTCGTTGGCGGACAAGACGAGTTTTGAGGGCGACTTCAACGGCGGTGTCATGACCAGTCAGTGGAGTCGCATCGACATGTATGACGGGGTGAGCTTCGTGGAGGGCCAGCCGCCCGCACTGGTTGCCACCACCTTCACGCCCATCTCACTCGTCGACGGGCTGGGCTACTTCCTGCCTGATCGTCAATGCGCAGCGTCGCCACGCCAGCCGGGTGAAGACAACGGTGAGGGCTTAACAGTGTACTACGCGCTACAGGCATCTGTGTGGGAGCAGCTTGAGAAGGATCCGGCAATTGCACCACACATGGTGGAAGAAGACAGCGCCAAGGCACGCCTCGCACCAGCCTCCCTGTGATGTGGGGTTCCTCTTCCTTTTTTGTTTGTTTTTGTTGCGTAGGAATCTGTGTGTTTGTCTTCTTTACCTTCAACGCACGCCGCTCTATTTGGCAAATGCATCGTGGCCGCAGACACGGTCGTCACCGGGTCCATCCACCTCATTTCTTCCCCTCCATTCCTCGCTACTGTGCGCACCCAGGTTAACCGAGGATTCTGATGTGGACTGTTGCTGTTGTACAAAACAAGGGTGGAGATGTGTGGGTGTGCACCGGAGTTTTTCCCTCTTCCTCCACCTGGTTCGTGTGAAGAGGTATGTGCGTCTTTTAATCCGTTTTCTCTTTTTTTTTGTTCTTTTTATTCCTTACACATCACTTAATTGAGTACTTGCCTTCGTTGCGTTGAAAGAACGTCAGAGACAGACAACGGCCGGTTGCCGATCCGGCCACAGCTCTCAGCTCACACACAAACACCTGCGCGCGCGCCTGTGAGCAGTCGCGTCGATACGGTAAAGGGACCTGTTGAACTTCTGCACATCTCGTCGACTTCTCCTCTTTCTTGTTCTTTTTTCTTTTTTCCTCCATCTTACGTCTTCTCCTTTTGGAGAGTAAGACACTCTTTCCCTCCTTCCCCCCCCCCTTCCGATTGACCACTTAATTGGTCAGCAAGATTTTCTGGATTTGTTCTGCTTCCATCACCATCACCATCAGGAAGGGCTAATCACACACGCACACACGCCTCTTTAAAGGAAAAACGGCAACACCAGCAGGGCACCGGCACGCACAGTAAAGTACCCGTCAGTATGCCGCGTCACCATCACACCGACTCCATTCGTGCGGACGTTCACGAAGAACGCCAGCCCTCCGCCTGGGTAGACGACGGCGACGGCCTCGCGGAGCCACTTCCCATCGATGACGCCGAGAGGCCGGCGGAGATACACAGCGACGCGAAGCGGCTGTTCAGTGTGTTGCCGTTCTTGCGTCACATCCCTGTTTTTGGTGTAGCGACAAGTGCCTTTGGGCCTAAGCTCATCATCTCCCTCGGTGCCTCCTACGTGCTGTGCAAGGGTGCGGCCGGCTCCATCATCTCCCAGTCGCGCCAGCCGATGATGATTCGCCGCTTCGGTATTGATGCGCTGCGCTACCAGCGTCTGGCTTCGCTCTACAGCATGGGCTGGTCCATCAAGGCCTTCTTCGCCGCCATCACAGACACCTTCGCGCTGTTCCACTATACGAAGCGGTACTACATGCTCATCTCGTCCGTCGCTGGTGCCGCCTTTGCGCTGGGCTACGCTGTGTTGCCTGCACAGCCATCCTCGGCCAACCCCGCCGCCGCCTTCATCTTCCTGACGTCCTTCTCCAAGGCTAACATCGACATTCTGTCTGAGGCCCTCTACAGCCGTGAGATGCGGCGCCACCCCGTGGCAGGTCCGTCCATGATCAGCTGGGTCTGGTGGAGCATCTACATTGGCAACACGATTGCCGCCTGCTTGATTGGCCCGCTCTCCGATGCCGGGCTCATTCACGTCGCCGTGTACATCTCCGCCGGCCTTCAGTTCGTCACGGCTCTCTTCAGTATTTTCAACTGGTATGGGGAGAAGACAAACCGCTTGGAGCGCCTTGAAGACGCGAAGAGGCTGCACGCTGAGTGGCTTGCCATCCGCGAGTCGGAGAAAGCGGAGAATGCGGAGAGCGCCGAGAAGAGCGACGCCGAGGACGACGGGGCCATCGAGACCCCCACCAAACAGCGTCTCGTCGACGACAATGAACACGGCCAGGTTGACAACAACAGACTGCCCGAGGAGATCGTCTACGCCGAAGACACAGGTGTGGTCGACAGGAGCAGCGAAGACCCCGCCTCTGGTGAGACCGGGTTTGTTGAGCCCGAGGTCGTCAGCTGCCTGTGGGGGGTCTTTGAGGTGAACAAGGAGGTGGTCACGCGCAACTGGCGCATCGTCGTGTACAGCGGCATCATGACGGCGGCCGTCATCACGCTCGCTGTCGTCACGATTCTCGGCTCCACCTGGGACCTGCTCTACGCGTGCATTGCCATTGCCGTCGTGTGCTGTGGCATGGCGTTCTGGGCCCTCCCACTGGCCATCGCCAAGGCTACCGTGTTCATCTTCTTTAACTTCTGCCTATACCTGCAGATCCCCGGTGCGCTCAACAACTTTTACCTCGCTGGACCAGACTGCGTCCCCAACGGACCGAACTTCTCGTACACCTTTTACACCACCGTTGCCTCCATTATCACGAACGTGGCCGGTATGGCTGGTGCCATTCTCTTCACCTACGTGTTCTCCCAGCACAGCTACCCGTTTGTGTTCATCGCGACGACCGCGCTTCAGATTCTCGCCTCCATGTTTGACCTCATCATCGTCGAGCGCTGGAACCTGTACATTGGCATCCCTGATCACGCCATGTATCTGTGCGGCTATGCCATCATTTACGAGGTGGTCTACACAATGTCCTTCATGCCCGTGCAGGTACTTATGTCACGTCTGTGCCCCCGCGGCTCGGAGGCGATGGTGTTCGCGCTCATGGCAGGCTTCGCCAACACGGGCAGCTCCATGTCGAACGCGATCGGCTCGCTGCTGATGGAGCTGGTGTGGCCCGTGTCGGCGCGCGTACCGTGCGACTTCTCGAACGTGCGCTACCTCATCATCACGGGTCACCTGTGCACACCGCTGTTGGTGGTGCCTCTCGCGTTTCTGCTCCTGCCTTCCGCGCGTATCAGCGACGAGATCGACGTGGACGGTCACGCCCTTCGTGACGCACACGCCAAGAAGAAGAAGAAGGGCAAGGACAACAAGGACGATGCTGGTGACTCGAGTGATCCCTACGCGGCGGCAGCTGAGCAAGACAAGCAGGTCGCGTTTGCTGCCGGTGCGCAGACGGGTGAGGTGGTCTCACCGGTCGCAGCGGCCGCGGAGGAACCCGTGTACGCCTCGGACTCTTCTTCATCGGGAGAGGAGAGCGAGGTGAAGGCTGTGGGTGGAGAGGCACCCCGTGGCGGCAAGCCCAACCCCAGCGCGGATTATGCCATTTAACAAGAATGCAGGAGGGTGAGTGTCAATAAGTGCTGTGAATTGAGTGCGTGAGGTGGATGTGTTTGTGGGTTTCTGTGCGCACGCGGGAGGAGTACCACACTCGATGTCGCGCATACGCACACGCACACACATACATCTCTTCCCTTCAAGGCACTTTGCATCGACTTTTCCGAGTTGTCAGGTGGAAGCAGGTGACAAGGCTACACCTGAACGGATGCGCTCTCTAGCAGCACGGCTCCAAAAACAAAAAAAAGGTGAAAGCTGCTGTAAAGCAACGATCGCCACTTTTTATTTTTCTCTTTGTTTTTCCTGCGTTGTACGACGCGACGTTCGCTTCCTCTGTTTTCTTTGTTTTGCTTTTTTTTTCCTCATGACCTTAAAAGGAAGTGTTTCCTCTCTCCAGTGGTCAGTACCCTTTCCTATCCTCTCCCCACACACGCACACACGCGCAAAAAAAAAAAGAGGAAAGCGAGAAGAAAGGGAGCAAGTCTCTGAACGCCGTGTACGATGCTCGCTGACCGTGCAGGTAATTGCCACAGTCGTCGCCCTCTCTTGTTCATGGTCGTTCGTTGACCACGTCCTTTTCTTCTTCCCTTTCCCATGGATTCGTTCGCTCCTTCGTTTTTCTGTCTTTTTTTTTTTCCGGAGTATGCACTCGTGTCTCTCACCCGTGTTGTGTCAACGCCATCAACCTTCCTACTCGCCATTTGAGGTGAATGGGAATAAGTCCAGATGGTGGGCAGAGATGATCTTATATCTTTGATTTGGCTTTTTTTTTTTCTTTTTTTCTTCTTCCCTTCCCCCCCCCGCTGCTGCATGCATGTACGCACAAGGATGAGCAAAGGTGTCCTCGCGTGGCGTCGTTGGATGGCGCTGTGCGATGAGGCAGCAGCAAAAGTGCACTTGTTTCTTGTTTTTTCTCTTACTCTGTTTTTTTTTTTTCATCTGTTCGTCGTCTCAGGACACAGTTTTGTCAGCGCCCAAGTAGCATTCACTGTAAAGTGTTTGACTTCTTGTGTTCAGCACTGCTCTCGCACGAACACTCTTCTTTTTTGTTTTGTTTTGTCTTCTTCTTTCTGCAAACGAGTCGCTGGTCACTTCCCTTCTTCTCTTTTTCTCTTTTTATTCTTCTTTACGTTTTCTATTCGCAAACAAAAAGCCCTTGGCCTGATGGCAGCCACACCACCCCGCAATCGTGCGGCACCCTCTTTCTCCGGACTGGCCGGCGAAGTGTAGCGTGTTTGTCAGGCGTTTTCAGAGCCTGTGTTTGGCCCAGCGAACCTACCCATCGTCCGTTATGCTCAGCACCTCCCTCTTCCTTCCTTCCTCGCTCTCGCTCCCTCGTCTCGTCGCTCACCCCATCATTGAATCTGCCACTGAGAGAAACCTTACAACTTGGCATCGCATCGCGCCACTGGCGAAACCCCTACGAGGCAAAAAAAAAAAAGCGACCTCAGTCCTATCAGCACGTGCTCATCGCTTGTCTCGTCGCCTAACGTGACATCGTCCCCTCTTCACTCTCTTTTCTCATATTGCGTTGAGAGACGACCTACTAAATACACTCATGGCGTCATCACCCCCGGCAACCTTCACCCGCACGATTGGGGAATCGCGCCACGCAAAGCGCACTCTCCAGCCGCTGAACGAGCTGACCGACAACATGAAGCCGTCCCGCTCGGGCAAGCCCAACCTGCGCCTTTCCATTGGTGACCCCACTGTCGATGGCAATCTGACAACGCCGGCGTCAGTCACACAGGCCCTCGCGGACGTTGTTCTGTCCGGGGAGTACAACGGCTACCCGCCCACGCTGGGTTACGACGAAACCCGCAAAGTCGTGGCGCAGTACATTCGTCGCTTCGCCGCGACGCGCAGCCGCAAGGAGCACATCAAGTGGAAGCACACCATCATCACGTCCGGTGTCTCTCACGGCATTCAGCTCGCCGTCTCGGGGCTGTGCAACCCTGGCGACAACCTGCTCGTTTGTGCGCCGGCCTTCCCGCACTACAAGTCCGTCTGCGACAGCTATGAGATCGAGTGTCGTGGCTACAAGCTCGATGCGGCCAACCATTGGCAAGTTGACTTTGAACACGCGGAAAGCCTCGTTGACGAAAAGACGCGCGGTTTCGTGCTGATCAACCCCTCGAACCCGTGCGGCAGCAACTACAGCCGCGACCACCTCCAGGAGATCATTGACTTTTGCCAGAAGCACCAGATCCCTCTGCTCTCGGACGAGATCTACGCGGAGATGGTGTACAACGGCGGCGTCTTCACGTCGGTGGCGGACTTCGACACGGATGTGCCACGCATGATCTTCGGCGGCACGGCGAAGTACCAGGTGTGCCCTGGTTGGCGTGTCGGGTGGGCAGCGCTGGTGGACCCGTGCGGCGTGGCTTCCGGCTGGCTGATCGGGATGGAGCACCTCGCGCAGCTTGTGTCGGGGCCAAACTCCATCTGCCAGGAGGCCATCACGCGCACGCTTCTGCAGTGCCCCAAGTCCCAGAGCGAGGACCTTGTGCGGCAGCTGGAGGCCGGCGCGAAGGTTTATAACCGTCTTCTGGAGCACAACATCGGTATTTCCTTCGACACGCCACAGGCATCTATGTTCGTCATGCTGAAGGTTGACTTCGCCTTCTACAAGGACATCAAGTCCGACATGGACTTCTACGAGAAGCTGCTGGACGAGGAGAACGTGCAAGTGCTGCCTGGTGAGATCTTTGGAATGTGTGGCTTCGTGCGCGCAACTGTCTCTCGCCCACCGGAGATTCTGGATGAGGCTGTCGACCGTATTATCGAGTTCTGCGAACGCCACCGCAAGGACTAGAGATGTGCGCAATCAAAAGAAGGAAGGCTCCCTTTTCACCGTCCTGAGCCGTGCATGTGTGCGTGCAGACAATCAAATGACGCCAAGAACAAGTTAACGAGGAGGGGAAAAATGATCTGTCGAGGACAGAGAAGTGATAGGTGTGTGCTTCGGCGCTCGACTCTGGCGGGTATCGAGCAATCAAGCCCATCCCAAATCTCTGCAAAGACTGGAACAAAGCGGGGCCGTGTCGGTACCGCTTTTCATTCGCAAACACGTCTTACTGAGCCGTTTGCTCCTCAAGTTTGTCTGCTCGGGATCACCACGACTGGCACGTCACAGCAACGTGCTCTTGTTGTGTGTCGGTGTGTGCGCGAAAAGAAAAAAAAGGACCTTCACGATTCTGCTTTCGCGGAATACACGCACAAAAAGACTAATGGCACTGGAGAGGTTTCAATTCGAATAACATTCTCTTTTTACTCCTACTTCTCTTCGCGTACCTTTTTTTTTCCTGTTTTCCTGTTTTGTTTTGATTGGCCGTCTCAAGCCCGGGCAGTGGCGCCACGACCAACAAAGGGGTCAGATGAAGGTGGATGGGAAGAGGCGTTACCCTGTTGTATATGCGCGTCTCTCTTCCCCCTTTCTCTCCTTTTGCTCAGTTGTGATGCAACGGCCCAGGGGAGGGGTCAAGAAAGGCATGCTGAATGTGTGTGTGCTACTTTTTTTTTACTTTGTTCTTTGTGCTTTTGCTTCTTTTTCATTTACTTTTTTTCTTTTCGTGTCGAACGAGAATGCAAGAGAGCACCATGCCGTTGACCGAGTCACTATCCTGCAGTGGGCTCGGGTCGATGTATGCGAAGAACGTGTGTGGTGATTTGCTGCTTGTGTCATGCGTCTCTCACTCTCCCTCTCCAATCGATATATGCTCTTTGTTTTATCAGGCGGTTTTTTTTTTTCGAAAAGCGCGTTCCCTACGCGCACATCCCTTGCGGACGCAGGTTTCCCTGCCTCTTTCAAGGTGTGAGGAGCTACCTACTGCAGCCCTTCTGTTTTCGTCTTCTTTCCCGTGCACCTCTTGTGGGATTATCGTGGCATCTGCTTGACACCACCTTCACTCATCTTCTCTCCCACTTTTGCTCTCCCTCTTTCTCCGTTCCGTGCGTCCACTTGACTGTGTTCCACATACTCGGGCTGTTGTTGCTGTTGATTATTTCAACTTGTGAAGCTATTCAACATCTTCGCTCTCCCGCAAACCCCTTTAAAAAACAAATCAGACTTCCTTGCTCTCTCGCACCGTCTTCGTTGCTGAGATGTCCGCCATCACCTCCTTCCCCGAGTTGACTGCGTCCAAGCACGCCAACCGCACGCTGCAGCCTCTCACCGAGCTGATGGACAAGATGAAGCCCTCCAGGAGCAGCAAGCCGATCATCAAGCTCTCTCTGGGCGACCCCACCGCCGACGGCAACCTCCTCGCGCCTCAGTTGCTGACTGACGCCATGGTGGACGTGGTGAAGAGCAATAAGTTCAACGACTACCCGCCCGTGGCCGGCTACACCAACGCGCGCAAGGCCGTCGCCGAGTACTGGAGCCGCTACTGCGAGACTGAGGAGCGCAAGGCGCAGTGCCAGTGGGAAAAGGTGATTCTGACCAGCGGTGGCTCCCACGCGATTGTGCTGACCATCACCGCGCTGTGCAACGAGGGCGACAACGTCATTCTCTGTGCACCCGCCTTCCCGCACTACAAGGCCGTGTGCGACAGCTACGGTGTCGAGTGCCGCTACTGCCCCTTGAATTCCGAAAAGAACTGGGAGGTCGACCTGGACGCCGCGGCCAAGCTGGTGGATGAGCGGACCAAGTGCTTCATCTTCACCAACCCGTCGAACCCGTGCGGCAGCAACTACAGCCGCGACCACGTTCAGAAGATCCTGCACTTCTGCGAGAAGCACAGCCTGCCGGTCATTGGGGATGAGATCTACTCCGACCTCGTCTTCAAGGGTGAGACCTTCACCTCGGTCGCGAACTTCGACACCGCGCTGCCCCGTTGCATCATCAGCGGTACCGCCAAGAACATGGTGACACCGGGCTGGCGCATTGGCTGGCTGATGCTCATTGACCCTACCGGTGCCGCTAAGAACTGGTTCAAGGGCATGGACCGCCTCGCGCAGCTTCACACCGGCAGCAACAGCATTTGCCAGGAGGGCCTCGTGCGTGCGCTGGTGAAGTGCCCTCAGTCGCACTACGACGGCATCGTGGAGCAGCTGGAGGCCGGCGCGAAGGTGTACAACCGTCTTCTGGAGCACAACATCGGTATTTCCTTTGACAAGCCCCGCGCGTCCATGTTCGTCATGCTGAAGATTGACTACTCCTTCTTCAAGGACATCAAGTCTGACATGGAGTTCTACGAGAAGCTGCTGGACGAGCAGAACGTGCAGCTCGTGCCGGGCGAGATCATGGGCATGACAGGCTTCTGCCGTGCCACCATCTCCCGCCCTCCCGCGATCCTCAACGAAGCCGTCGACCGCATCATCGAGTTCTGCGAGGCCCACAAGGTCTAAACGACCACGACGCGTAGAGCCGATGGTGAGAAGGTACCGACGGGAGCGGATGGAGAAGAGACGAAGAAGAAAAAGGAGATAACCGGAGGCAGGGGCAACAGATGCACAGGTGTGAGAGAGCGTTGTGATGCTGTAGAACACACACGCAAGCGAAGAAGTCAAGAAGCGAGCAGGCGTGCTGTCAGGCACAAGTTCGTGAATGCCTTTTGTTTCTCCTATCTGCAGTTGGCTCTCGAGAAAAATCTCGCAGTCAACATGTACCGTTACCGCCTCCGTGTTGACACCCTCTTTTTTTTTTGTAT
The DNA here is from genome assembly GCA_030849625.1 of Wallacemonas sp. TrypX. Lineage (NCBI taxonomy): Eukaryota > Euglenozoa > Kinetoplastea > Trypanosomatida > Trypanosomatidae > Wallacemonas > Wallacemonas sp. TrypX. The sequence continues at coordinate 26,296 of JASANP010001036.1, forward strand.
TCCTTTCTTTCCTCGCTCCCGTCATTCCTTCTTTTTATTGTGTTCTGTTTTTTTTTATTTTGTTTTGTTCGCGTGCCTTTCACTTCCACCTTCACCACCTGGTGACACAGATTCCTTGTTCCGGTGGGGGCCTTGAGGAGAAGGATGGGCAAGCATGAACTTAAGGATGGAAAAGCAGCCGTGAGATGAGCGTAAGCCGAATCGCGACACCAGAGGGGAAAAACAAATCGGAGCAACTGGACAGATCACGTTCTCAAAGTGCAGATCTGTCACTTGTTCATTTTTTATACACTTCACCACTTCTTTTTTTTTCCGGTTTCCCTCTGTGTATCCTGTTTCCGGTGTTTTGTGGGGCGACCTCAGAAGGCGTTCTTTCTCGCACACAAACACATACACACACTCGCTCGCTCTTTCATCTTCGTTTTGACTTTTCTTGTTTTCTTCTTCAGCGTGCGCTAACTACCGGAGAACTTCTGCGCTCCTCCCGACCCGTTCTTTCTCTGTTTTTTTTTTTCTTTTTTCTTTCAGTCAGTCAAACGTTTTACATTTGATCCTTTTTGTTCCGGTTTCTTCTTTTCCCCTTTTTTTTTCTCTCTCAATTCGGTCTTTCCAGTCATGCACAACAAAGGAAAAGCATCATGGAAAGAAAGAAGCGGAAAAAAAAAAAGAAAGCTGAAGAAACACACACCCGCGAAGGAAAGGAGGCATAAATGCAAAATAATAAAGGTCCTCACCACTCCACTTGCACACACGTCACTGCACAGTTGAACGCGCGTTGTCGGTGGCGTTTCCTGTCAGCCTTTTTTTTCTGTTTTTTCACTGCGAACGCTTGACTTGTGTTTCTTCCCCCTGGATTCGTGCGCCGGAGGCGAGAGGGCATGATTTGCACTCTCGCTCGCACGGATACCCCGAGTCATTCTCTTCTCGGGGGAGGGCGGGGGCGGGTCACACCTCTATCATCTCCCTCAGAAGGTGTCGCTTGCCTTTGCCTCCCTCAACACCCCCACTTCCTTCTGCGGCGCGCATGTTCGCACTCTCTCTCAAAAGCCGTCACGACGCTCATGAACTGCTTTCCCTCCACGCCCTCGCGAAGGACGCTGCTGCCGCTCGCCTACGCTGCGACGGTAATAAAGGTCCTTCGTCGAGGGTCGGAACGAAGCAGGTGCACGTGACGGAGAAGCGCGTGAGAGATGGCATGTGTTGTGCACGTCTCGCTGAGATGAAGCTAGTGCGACCATGTGGTCTAGTAGGCGCACGACGCTGACCTCGTTGGGCGGAGAACGAGAACGGAAAGAGGGACCGAGTCACGTGATGTTGCGTGTGTGTGAAAGTACAAGGAAAACAACACGGCGAATCAGGTTTCAGTGTCCTGAGTGTACACGGTGAGAACGCTGCTATTTTTCGTTTTTGGCTTCTCATATTTTCCCCCACTTGCCCCCCTTCCTTCACGACAACGTGCTTTTTTTCTTTTTTTATCTGCATGTTGTCGGTTTCTCTTCTTGTTTTCTTTTTTTTTCCTTTTTTTGTGCGCAGCGCACGATTGCCTTCAAACGCGAAAGAAAACGAGGCAACTTCTGTTATTGTTCTCGTGTTCCCTGTGATCTCAGGTACACGTGAATACTTATATAAACAAACGCATCCGCATACATCAGCCTGTTCGTTCATGTTGTTGTTGTCGTCCGCCGGAAGAACATCGACGCCCCGTTGCTGCCGACCATACCCCTTCTCTCTCGCTCGCTCGTTTGATTGCATGCGCGCACGCTGAGGTGACGGGGTGGAAGGCGGCCATCATTCACTCAACAGCGAGGATAGACGGATGTGCAAGGGTCGCATTCATGAAGGCGGGCGCGTGGGCTGGCCCTTTCTTTGTTCCCGACGTATTGCCCACACACCGAGCACGCTCTCCGGCGTGCCATCAGATACCCCTCATTGGTGCTTCACACACACACACACACACACACACACACACACACACACCTCTTTCTTCTTTTTTTTGTTTGTGTCCTCTGCCCATCTCCTTGTGATGGTTCGTGATCATAGCTCAACGCCTCGACGCCCCCCCCCTCCATTATTCTCTGCGGGCTCCTTTTTCAGATTTCACACTTGTTGGTATTCTCCTCCACACACACACACACACACACACACACACACAACAATGAGCGGTGCGTTCCCTGCCATGAAGGCCTCGACACACGCCGCGCGCACGCTCCAGCCTCTCACGGAGCTGACGGACAAGATGAAGCCCTCGACGAGCACGAAGCCGATCATCAAGCTCTCCATGGGCGATCCCACCGCCGACGGCAACCTCGTGGCCCCCAAGTGCGTGACCGACTCCATGGTGGAAGTGGTGAAGTGCGAGCAGTACAACGGCTACCCGCCGGTGGCCGGCTACGACCACGCCCGCGCCACCGTCGCCGAGTACTGGAAGCGCTTTTGCCACTCGGATGCGCGCAAGGCGCAGTGCAAGGGCGAGAACGTCATTCTGACCAGCGGTGGCTCCCACGCGATTGTGCTGGCCATCAGTGCCCTGTGCAACGAAGGCGACAACCTCCTCGTCTGTGCGCCGGCCTTCCCACACTACAAGACCGTGTGCGACAGCTACGGTGCGGAGTGCCGCTACTACCCGCTCGACCCCGAAAAGAACTGGGAAGCTGATCTGGACGCCGCCGCGAAGCTGGTCGATGCCAAGACGAAGGGCATGCTGTTCGTCAACCCCTCCAACCCGTGCGGCAGCAACTACAGCCGTGCGCACGTGGAGAAGATTGTGCAGTTCTGCGAGAAGCACAGCCTCCCCCTGATCGCGGACGAGATATACGCGGACCTCGTCTTCAAGGGCCAGACCTTCACCTCCATTGCTGACTTTGATAGCCCCGTCCCTCGCTGTGTGCTCGGCGGCTCGGCCAAGCACACGGTGACACCGGGCTGGCGCATTGGCTGGGTTCTGCTGGTGGACGCCACCGGAGCGGGAAAGGACTGGTTCAAGGGCATGGACCGTCTCGCGCAGCTCCACACGGGCAGCAACAGCATCGGTCAGGAGAGTCTCGCCCGCTCGCTTCTGCAGGTTCCGCAGTCCTACCTTGACGGCATCGTCGCGCAGCTGGAGGCCGGCGCGAAGGTTTATAACCGTCTTCTGGAGCACAACATCGGTATTTCCTTCGACGCGCCATGTGCGTCCATGTTCATCATGCTGAAGATCGACTTCGCCTTCTACAAGGACATCAAGTCCGACATGGACTTCTACGAGAAGCTGCTGGACGAGGAGAACGTGCAAGTGCTGCCCGGTATCATCTTCGGCGTTTCCGGCTTTGTGCGCGCAACGACATCGCGCCCGGCGGCCATCATCAACGAGGCCGTCGACCGCATTATCGAATTCTGCGAACGCCATAAGAAGTAGTCCGCGAACGCCTGTGTGTGTCTATTCTTCTCTCTCCTTTTTATTGTTTCTCTCTTCTGGACTGCTCACTGCCACCCTTTCGCGAAGCCACGCTCCCGTAGGCGCCGCACGCAAAACTGGAGCGCGAGCGCTGTCAGGATAGCGTGGCGGGTCGGCCAGGAGAAGTGGGTAACACCGGAATGTGCACGCGCATTGTGTCGATTCGCTTTCACAGTCTCAACCAAAATGAACTCAGCAAGAAGAGAAAGGGAAGAAAAACAAAAAGCAATTCGCAGCATCGCCACTCGCAAGCACATTTTTTCTCTTTTTAAACGCCGCAAGAGAGAGAAAAAAAAAAGGGAACGCCTCGTCCGTCTCGTCTCATCTCTCTCTGTGCTTGTGTTCCTTGTTTCCGCTGGATTCCTTATGACGTGGTGATAAGCACGTTCAAACAGGTAAACGAGAAGAAACGCGGGCACCGTGTGTGTATGTGTGTCAGTGTGCGTGTGTGTACGGCAAATAGTACGCACGGAACCCAGACGTCGATGGTCATTCTCAGGGTGTTGATGGCGGTTGCGTTCATGCGTGACCCTCTGTGCCAACTGTACGTGTGTGTGTGTGTGTGTGTGTGTGTGTACCTCCACTCACGGCCTCGTGCAGGCCGATGTTCTCGGTTCACCTTTTGTTCTCGGTTCACCTTTTTTTCTCACACACACACACTCTACCCCACCCTTCGAATTCCCTCACGGTACGCCACACACACACACACACACACACACACACTATGCGGTGCTGTTTACCGATGCAGCTCTCTCTCTCCCTCTCTCACACACAAACGCACAAGCCCAAGACTCAGCTGCAGCACACAGCAAACGTGCAGAAATGCCGGCTTCATGGAATGTCACGTGCTCCACGCAGGCGGAATTGACTGTGAATCCCATTCGCGCGATCAGCGACAACACAAGTCCGTCACCCAGCACCAAGTCTCTGATCAAGCTCTGCATTGGGGACCCGACCATTGACCACAATCTCCTGCCCCCGGAGAATCTGATTCGTGCCACGCAGGATGCCGTGGCCTCGCACAAGCACGACGGCTACAATCCCACCGTGGGCTCCGACGACGCGCGTGACGCCGTGGCGACGTACTGGAAGCAGTACATCGCCGATCCCACCCTGCATGACACGATCCACGCCGACAACGTCGTCCTCACGTCCGGTGGATCACACGGTATTATGCTGACGATCACTGCGGCCTGCAACCCCGGTGACAACGTGCTTATCCCTTCTCCGGGCTACACGCACTACGAAACGTGCTGCAAAGCCTACGGCATCGAGTACCGCACCTACCACCTCAACCCAGACCGCTTTTGGGAAATCGACCTTGATGAGGTGGCATCCCTCTGTGACGACCGCACGAAGCTGTTCATCATGACGAACCCCTCCAACCCGTGCGGCAGCAACTTCTCCGCCGCGCATGTGACGGACATTGTCAAGATGTGCGAGCGCCTACACTTGCCGATGCTCTCTGATGAAATCTATGCACACCTGGTCTTCCAGTACCCCGAAAACCCCTCCCGGGAGTTTTACAGTGCCGCCAACGTTGTGAGCGACGTGCCCCGAGTCATCCTCGCAGGGACGGCGAAGACGCACGTGGTGCCGGGCTGGCGCATCGGGTGGCTCCTGCACGTGGACCCCGCCAACGTCGGCGCCCGTCTCCTGTACGGTATCAAGCAGCTCTCGATGCTCGTGGTGGGCTGTAATACGCTCGTGCAGGCTTCGCTGCGCAGCTGTCTGCTCGAGACCCCGGCGAGCTGGACCGAGGAGCTACGACAGAAGATCGAGGACGGTGCCCTTACCTTTCACGCGTCACTGGCGAAGGCCGTCACGGATGACGGCCGCGTGTTGCTGGACGCATGCAAACCACAGGGTGCGATGTACGTTATGGTGCGCATTCACCTGAATCATTTGGATCCCCGTGTGATTCCAGACGACAAGGTGTTCTACGAGAAGCTGTATGAAGAGGAGAATGTGCAGGTGACCCCCGGTGTTGCGTTCCAGGCTCCGGGCTTCTTTCGTGTGGTCGTGACCCGCCCACCGGCTATTCTCGCAGAGGCATCCGCACGCATCATTGCTTTCGTCAAGCGCCACGCCACACCGGCGCAGTAGAGAAGGTGACAAAGAGAGCCAGGTGCGATAGAGGCAGCACTGAGACAGCCTACGATACTGTTTGTTTGCTTGCGTTCTTCTGCCGTTTCCTTGTTTAATGAATTCAATTATCGTTGTCACGGGTTTTTTTTCATTTTTCACATCCACTTGTGCAGCCTCGTTTCGCGTGTGTTGTTTTTTTTTTCTTCCTTTGACGTGTGTGCGCGTGTGTGTGCCCCTGTGCACAAGTCACTCTGTCACCACCTCTTCCTTGTAGAGAGGCAAACTCCATAACCCTCTCTGCCTTGAGTGAGAACGTCCGCCCGTTCTCCTTGGGGTGTACGTCTTTTTCTCCCACTTGTTCTTCACGTTCTCTTCTTTCTTCAGTCTTTCTTTTCCCTGTGGCACCGTCTTTACTTGGTGTTGTTGTTGTTACTTCTTTTTCCTCCCAGCCAAATCAATTCGGTAGTTGACATCGCCATTCTTTTCTTTTTGTTTGTTTCGTTTCCTTCCCCCAGTGTCCTGCGTCGTCTTCATCATCTTTCCCCTCCTGCGGTGGTTTGCTTGTGTCGATCGCGTGTAGCGCCAATAAAAAACTGTTCCAAAGGACGACAACCTCTCGTGTCTCATCCCTCGTCTCTTGTTCTGCCAAGTGCGCGCGGGAGGGTACCTTCGTGCCCCGGGCGAGAGACAGAGAGAGAGAGAGAACAGGTGTGGGAGGGTGCTGTTTTTAGTGCGTTATGTACGTGCCCTACCGTCAGTCCTGCGCATAGGGTGTGCGCCACACCACACGGCGCCCCGCCTCTCAACCCCGCTCCTCCACCCTATTCATGCATCTTCTCTCCCCACCTCCCTCATCCGTCTCTGATGGCGTTCCTCCGTGCAATGAGCGCCTTTGACGTGCAGGTCACGTATTCTGTTTCGACGTCGCCGTCTCTGCTTTCTCCTTCCTCTTCACCTCTCCGGTTTCTTTTTTCTTGTGCTGGCCTTTCTGTTCCAGACCATCTTCTTTACCTCTTTCTCTCTCGCCCACACACATATCAGCTCAAGATGGTGCGTACGTGGGATATGGTTCAGCCGTCGGAGCGTGCGAAGCTCATTCACCCTCTTCTCGGCTTCTCCGCGCAGTTGGTTCAGACCAGCGCGGAGCACAAGGCCGAGCTCGAGGCGGCGGGCAAGGGCAAGCTCATCTCCCTCGCCGTGGGCGACCCCGCCATGGACGGCAACATCCCCCCTCCACCCGAGTTTATGCACCACATGCGCGAGGCTATCGAAAGCACCCGCAGCAACGGCTACACGCCCAGCGTCGGCACCCCCGCTCTCCGCGAAGCGATCGCCGAGTACTGGGTGCGTTGGTTCGCACCGAGCCTGGCGGGCAAGCGTGTGATCACGCCAGACCGCATCGTCGCAACGAACGGCACCTCTGACGCGCTCTCCGTCATGTGTGCCGCGGTCGGAAACCCTGGGGACCAAATCCTCGTGCCAATGCCGTACTTTTCTCAGTACGACTTCTCCGCGTGGTTTTACGGGATTGAGCCCGTGTACTACCCCTGTGTGGCCGAGAACGACTGGGAGGTGGACTTGGTCGCGCTCCGTCGCATTGTCGAGGCAGACAAGGACAAGAAGATCAAGGCCATCATCCTCAACAACCCGTCGAACCCGTGCGGGAGCAACTGGAGCCGTCAGCACGTCGAGGCCATCGTCAAGCTCTGTGAGGAGCTACGTCTGATCATCATCGCGGATGAAATCTACGTGGGTATGGTCTTCAACGTTGAGAACGCGGACGAGGAGCCCGTCTCCACCTCTGTGGCTGACATTGACAGCACCGCCACACGCTTTGTCGTTGCGGGCGTATCGAAGCGCTTTTCGGTGCCAGGCCAGCGCACGGGATGGGTCATGCAGGTCGACCCGACAGGCGCAGGCGACGATGTCATGCAGGGAGTGCGTGTCATGTCGTCGCGATTCCTTATCCCATCGACGCCGATGCAAACGGCCATCACAAAGTGTCTCAAGGAGGTCGATGAGAGCTACTTCAAGCACGCCAAGCGTACCCTTCGCGAGAATGCCGCGTTTCTCTACCGCGCGCTCTCGGAGATCCCTGGATTGAAGCCCGTCATGCCGTCCGGTGGCATGTTCATGTCGGTGCTGCTCGACACGGACAAGCTGGACGAGAAGGTGCGCACCGGTACAGATTTTTCTTGCGCGTTGGCCGCCGAAGAGAACATGCACGTGTTTCCTGGCGAGGCGTTCAAGATGCCCGCCGCGCTGCGGCTGACCTTGTCACGCACGATGGACGTGAACCAGGAAGCGGTGAAGCGCATCAAGGCGTTCTGCGAGCGTCACCGTGCTTGAAGAGTGTACAACGTCAAGAAAACAAACAACCCAATAACAAGTCGCAGCTGCGCGATCGTTGTTTGTTTGTTTGTGTGTGTGTGTGTGTGTGTGTGTGTGTGTGTGTGTTTTCTTATTTCCTGTTTTGTTGTTGTGGGGCATTGATTGAATTCCTCATGACAGCTGTTGTGTATCTTCTTTTATTTTTCTCTTCTCGTTAGCGTTCCTTTGTGTGCGTGTATGGCTGCGCGTGTGTAAACTTAGCTTCCCAGTGCTCGCGAGGGTAACATTTTCGTTTGTTTGTTTATTCATTACTGTCTACTCCCTCTTTTTTTTTTGGGGCTTATTGGTACGGGTCCGGCCCGTGAAGTCTCTCTTTCTCCCTGATTCGTCTGCTTCAGTGCGGGAGAGAAGAAGGGAGAACACGTAAACGTAGTGACAAGAAAAAAAATGAATACGGTTGGCCACGAGAGTCGTGGTTAGCGCAGAGCACGAGAACAGAGAAAAAAAACATTGGGACGTTGATTCTCGCCTCCTATGCGCGAGAGTAACAAACGTCAGTCGTCTCTCTCTCTACAGTTATGCACAGTGGTGGGTGAGTGGCATCACTTCAGCGTGTGTCGGGACGATCGCTCCCCCTCTTCGTCGTTGCACACCAGCTTTACTGTCATTTCACCCTCTTTTCTTTTCCCCCACGGACCCACCCGTTTCTCCCTCTTTCCTCTTTCTCGTCTGCTTGGGTCCACGCGAGTCAGTCAGACCGGGGGCTCACACTGATAAGCACGCAACACGCGTCTGACTCCTTTTCGTACCTCCGTCCACGTTCGTGTGTGTTTGCTGCGGTTTACTGATGGCATCGTCCTCTGCGGCGCAGCCGTTGACCGTGGCCGTCGACGTGCACGTGCCCCACACTGCGGCAGCGCCACCGCACAACAAGAAACCTGCTCCACGCAAGGGTACCGCGCCGGTCGTCCCGATGACGTTGTGCGCGTTCGGCTTCAAGCCGCTTTCGCAGGACGCGATGACGCCTTTCCCTGTCTTTTCTCATCAGCAGTGGCGGCGCTGGGCGGCGAAGCACGGCCGAGAGCTGCACACCGCCACCGTGAGTGTTTCCCGCGTCGCGTCTCCGCGCACGACGCAAGGGACACCGCACGGTGTGGACCCTGGCCAGCCAGCTGCAGGCGTCATCAGTGAGTCACTTTCGTCGATATCATCGGCCGAGTGTGTGTCCGCCGTGAGCCTCTTCCTGCCGCAGAACCAGCACCTGCACTTCTACGCACGCACCGACGTCGACGAGCTGAGTTGGAAAGAGGCGGCAGTGCAAGAGAGCCCGTCCGTTCCGCAGCGTGCGAACAAGCGTCGGAAGCTAGAGATGGTCGCTTACCGTCGAGCGGCGTCGCTGGCGGTGATGGACGCTCACTCTGTTGTGCGCGTCCGGTTCCCTGGTGAGCCCAATCAAGAGGCAGCGGTTGAGCGCGACGCCTCTCTCACAGCGGCAAAGGCCCCGTGCGGCCGCCGTCACTACGTTGACCTGCGCCGGCAGCTACCACCTGTTGTACTGGCCTCTTCATTCGCGCGGCCCGCTGCGCTTGTCGACGCCGTGCCCGACGTGGATGACTACCCGATCATCCGCGCGGTGCCGCTCTTCTTCCACCAAACACAAATCCGCTCTCTGGAGGACACGCCCATCACTGCGCCCGGTGGTTTTCGTCGCACATGGGGGCTGAAGGAGGTCAATACGCACGCCATGGCGCGTCGCAGTGGCAGTGCCACCCCACCTCCGCAGTCAGCCTGAGCTGTCTGGCTGCTGTTTGAAACAAGAACGGACAAGAAAAAGAAAAAGAAAAAGAAAAACAGAGAACGAAGGCAAAGAAGGTACTCATCGAATCGACGTGCATATTATTCACGGCCCCCATGAGAGCGGTGCAGAGACTGTGTTCAGAAGCCCGTGTACAGCCACTGTAACATGTGCAGAAATTTGCACCCGCGTGTCTGTGGTTGCAGTGCCGCTCTTGTGGATTGACGCCGCTCTCCCTCTTCCCCTTTATGTGGAAGGCCAGTCCTCGCCTATGCTGTTGTCTCGATGCCATCACAAGCACCTCTCTATGTCACCTTCACCCTTCTCTTCTCCACTTCACTGGCGTTGAACACACCACGACACGACATCAACTCATTTCCGGTCGGATGTGTTTCTTCGCCACAGTCCTTCACGCTTCGTACTTCATACCTCTCTCTCTCTCTTGTTACATCACCGCGTGCGAGGCCGTCGCTCAGTCACCCTGTTCGTATTGACCATGCAGCGCGACGAAAGTGAGCGTGCCTTCCAGGAGGCCGGAGACGCCCCTGCCGAGGCGCCGCGCACGGAGGACACCGTGTTGAACGGTGACGTGCTCGTCCGTGGGCCCGTGTCGACACCAGGCGCTGCCGCCGCCAAATCCGAAAAAGACACTCGCACGGCGAAGGTGGGTGTGTCAGACGACAGCAACAGCGGCCGTCGTCACCACGACCACCACCCGCACCACAGCCGCGACGCCGCAACCGACGAGAAGCCTCTCACCGCGGAGACCGAGGGCTGGTGGCGCTGGACGTGGCGGAACCTCTACAATGGTCTGGTGGCCATGTCGCAAACGTTCTACACCGCTGGCGAGGCGGTCAGCCGTCGGCAGGCGCCCGATGTGCACATCATCGAAACCAACAACAAGCATTACTGGGCAGCGCCGCCGACCGAGGCGGAACTGAAAAAGCAGGCGCGCCGCCAGCCATCGCAATCATCGCAGCAGCCGCACCAGCCACTGCCTTCTCAGATTCCAGAAGGTGTGGACAATGATGACGACGACAGTACCGTGGTTTAACCTGTCGTGCATGCTGTGTTTTTCAATTCTAGTGAGAGCGTTGCTATCCCAACTACTTGACAACACACACAAAAAAAAAAAACATGAAAGGAAAAGAAGAACGACGAAAAGAAAAAAAAGAGAAAAGGTGTGCAAGACTATTTCTCTTCTTCTTTTTTTTTCCTCGAACTCGCCCTACACTCCAGCACCCTTGTCGCCACGATCATCGTGGCACGGAAAGCAGAAGCATAGTGCTTCGTTGTTGTTGTTCCTTCTGTCTTCTTCTGTTGGCCACTTACTTTCGCCTCCCACCACACGGCTGGGGTACCCTTCACGGTGCTCTACTGTCGTCTCTTCTTCTGTGACGAAGAAGTCATTTCGTTCTTTGCTTTTTTTTTATCTTTCAGGCAACGTGTGCGACGCCGTTTGCTGTGCACACACACACACACTACACATCCACTGGGTGTAAACAGTCAAGCCATGCTTTTGTTGCTCTCGTTTCTCAGTGTTCACGGCCACGCCCTTTTTTTGCTTGTTTCTCTTTTGTTTTTTTGTATATCGGCTTGAATGCCTGTACGGTGTTCTACGGTTCAGCGCTCGCTTTTTTTTCCGACTTGCTGGACACCACAAGAGACGCACATCGATGCCAAGACAAGAAGAGCGCCATATTTTTGGCTAGTCGCGATTGCTCGCTCTCAGTTCCCCGCTTCTCTGGCGTGCATGCAAGTACGCTTTTGTGGCTTGGCCTCGCACACACATACACACACAGAGGGGTAGTGCCTCCCTTTCCTGCTTTCACATACACTATCTTTCCCCCTTCCCCTTTCCCCCCCCCACCGTCCTTCGTGATTAGCCAATCGTTGTGGAGCGTCCTGTCATTTCTCCTGTTGTTATTCTGTGTCTCCGTAGACGTCGTCAACGGGAACTTTGCACGCCGCTCCAGCGAACAGTGGAACGCACGGCGTATCAGAGGTCGTTCGTGAAGGTTCTTGTGCGTGGGGGTGTGTAAACGCGCGAGTTTACCCTCATCCCACCCCTCGATTGACCTGCACCTTCCTCCGTTCTTTCACGCAGCCAGGCATAGAAAAGCCGAAAAAGAAGCAAAGAGGAAAAGAGCATAGAGACGTGACTGGCCGGCGTGGATCGCATTGAGATGAGCACCAACACGAGTCGCGTGGGTGGTGCGCAGGTGGTGCGCGAACCAGTACCGCGGCCAGTAGATGAATACGACGTCGACGATGGTGGCGACGAAGAGATGGACGTCTCCAGCGACTCGCCCAACTCGCCGCTCGCATCTGACCGCGCCTCTGAGTCAGGTGGGCCGAGTGGTATGTCCATGACGCTGGCCACCGACGCCAGTGGGGCGGCCTTGCTTCCCAGCTCATCACGATTCGCGGAGTGCACGGATTACTGGAGTCCGTACCCGCATTGCCCTGTGTTTGTGCCGTCATCTGGCCGTTCGGAGCAGGAGAGGGCGACGTTGGCCTTGCTCGTGCGCGACCTCGTGCCGTTCACGGTCATTGTGGAAAAGGAAGAGGCGGAGGCGTACGGGGCACTGCTGGATCGCTTGGTGTACACGCACTACGGCGCAGGCGGGATGATGAGTCCCGAGGCTGTCGCAGAGGCCGCAGCCGCCGCCACCGCCGGCACATCTGCATCGCGCGATGACAGCGCGGCACCACCGGCGACGGCCACGCCTTCCCTACCCAGGCACCTTGAATGTGCTTGTTGCGTCCATCCCAACCAGCGCGCGGCGGGCGAGACGAAGGGCGAGGAACGACGCAACGGTGGGGCACCGGCGTCCACGGGGTCGGTCCGCTCACCGGACGCCATCGCGGAAGTCGCGCGTCCAATGATGGAAGCACTCAGTACCGCCTATCACCACGGCTTTGTCTTCCGTCCCGAAGCCGCCGCTGAGGCGAGTGTCAGTCACGCGCCGGCGCCTCCGCTGTTCGCCGCGGTGAACGGCAGTCCTTCGTCGTCAACGCGCGAGCCCAGTGAACCTTTCGTGGTGTCAACAGTCGAGCAGGTGAGGGCACTGTTCACGGTCGCCGTCTTGCCAGCCTCGCGAAAGGGTGTGTCATATGTGCGCAACTACATCCTGCACGTGCTTGTGCCTCAGCTCATGCTCGCTAGCGGCGTTGACAGTGAGGCGGACAACACGCGCTTTCTACGCGAGACAGCGCTTTTCGGGGCGGACGAGACCGGCAAACTCAACGCCACCATGATGGCAGGTGCTCTCACTTCTCAGCAAGCGGTCCAGCAACTGAAGGCCTCCCGCGCAGCCGCGCTCAAGGCATCGTCGCCCTTCGAGGCGGCCGTCGCGTCTTTCTACGAAACGCGGCAGCCGCAAGACGACGAGGAAGGGGGACCGCAGTCGTCAGGCACCTCTGCGCACATCAATGCCTCCGCGGACGCCAAAACGTCTGGCGCGCCTGGCCCAACCTTTCCGCAGTACGAGGCGTTGCGTCAGCAGCGCGCGCTCGTGCAGCACCAACGCGAGCAGGTTGACAGCCCGCACGCACTCGTTGGGTTCTACTGGGTGCTCGACGACGACATCACCTCCTTTCACAAGACGGTGCCCACTCAAAAGCTGCAGCGCCTCTCGGTGCGTGCGATGATGGCCGACACGGAGGCTCGCGTACTGCGGTTGCGTGCGAACAGTCAGCAGCGTCAGGGCGGCGCAGAGGCAGGTGTGTCATCGCCCACCGGCCGCGGGAACCACAGCCCGGCGGGGAGTCCATCGTCGCTGGCAGGCGCGGGTGCACCGGTGGCCTTTGGCGGTATTCGCCCCATGTCGCCGTCGTCGCCACACATGGTGACTGGGCACTTTGCTTCGTCACGCCTCGGTGGAGCGATTTTCACCGGCCGAGAAGATGCGCTCGTGAACAACAGCTTGGGCGACGCGAACAGCAGCGGCACGTGGCTCTCCACTAGGACCTTTGACGGGTATTCAACGATTGCGTGTTACTCGCTGGAATACAGCCGTTTCGCCTTCTCCTACGACGATGATGCGCTTGGTATCAACACCTACAACAACATCGCCTGCCTCTTCAACTACCGGCTGCTGCACGACCCTCCGTGTCCCGTGTACTTCCCGCCCAACCTGCTCGGCCGCGCGGTGCGCACACCCCAGGAAACACTCGTTGGCTACGCAGGTCGGAACATGATGTGGTACCGCTTCGCCGTTCGCGAAGACTACGACTTCACGCTTCAGCTCATCGCGCGCGGCATGAGCACGGTTCGCTTCCGCAACCTCTCTTTTGCGGCGCCACAGATGGCAAAGAACCGCGGCGGCATGACGGACTACTACAAGAACTGCCACGCCGAGATTGAGCAGCAGAATGATCGGTTTGTCTTGCAGTGGCCAGCGGTGGCGCAGCACTGGGTGAAGGGCAAGGGCCCGACGGCGCGGAAGGACATTCGTGTGCGCTGGGACCTTCTCCACCCCGCGCGCGCACGCTACCCCGGTGCCTACTTGTACCTCAGCGAGCCCTTGCCACAGCTGCAGCCACAGCCCCCTTCACAGGTGCCCCCGCTCTCCACCGCTGCATCGCCGGTGACGGAGAGCACTTCCGCCATGCCGGCCGAGTCGGCTCAAGCAGAGAGCACCGCACCAGTCGCGAGCGGTCTGCCGGCCTCGCCAACATCACCTGCAGCTGGCTCAGCGCGTCCGGCGCCGGCGACTGCCACAGCCACCGCCGCAGCGCCGCCCGCCACGAGGCCACAGAAGGTGCCAGTCAAGGCAGCGGCTGTCATGGGCTACGTGCCGGCATCTCTAGTTCCTGCGAAGTTGGCGCCTGTGTCATCCTCACCACCACCGCCACCATCTGCGGCGACACCGGTGCCGCCGACAACAGGCCCTGCGCCATCCACTGTGGCCGAGTCTCCAGCCGTACCGCCTGTGAAGCGCCAGAAAGTGGAGGAGCCGGCTGTGTCGACCCCGTCGCCACCACCACCTCCCAGTGGCAAGTGGCGAGGCTACGCTGTGTTGTCGTGGCGCCAGATTGGCCCTGAGGAGGCCGCACGACTGGGCTTGCGACACATCCCGAACGAGGCGCTTCACCCGGGCTCGTCGGTCGCTGTCATTCCACCGCTGTTCTCGCAGCAACCCTCGGTCGTGAACGGTACCGTCATTGAAAAGAGCGTCGATGAACACACCGGCACTACGCTGTGGTCTGTCGTATCGAGAGTGCGTGGGATGCCCATCCTGTCCGTGCCGGACTGCTACGAGCCGCTTCAAGACGGACTCGATGCGGCGATCGCCGCGGTCGACGCGCACTTCCGCGATCTGCAGGACTAACCAGTGAACCAGCAAGCGAGTGCAGGTGGCCACGACAGCACACGCGCACACACAAAAATAGTCAAAAAAGTGATTGTTGCACGCCACCGGATGGGAAGGGTTCACTGAGCTGAAATCACAATGGATAGACATAGCGTGCGGTGCTGTAAACTTGATAGAGATCTGCACTAAAACGTGTCAACGCGAAAGCAACGTGCAGTGACGAGTAGCGAAACGTCACTGCGCACTTGAGGATCTATTGACTGTCGCACACCTGTACGCACCGCGGGCCAGGGAGACTGTTTCGGGGCGATCATCGTTCGTCCTTTCTGTGGACCGTGAACGGTGCTATCTGTCTCAACCACGGTGCTGTATCCCTCGTAGGTCCTTTTTTTTTTGGTGTGTGTGTGTGTGCGCGCCAGCCCTCCACACACTATTGATACTGCCCTCATTCACTCGACCTCAACCTCGACCGCACACATGCAATCTCTGTCTTCTTGCTTTTTTTTCTGTTCGCGGCACGTTGCGCGCCCCACGTCGTTGTCGTTGTCATTTATTTGACTCTCGGCACATAGCTACTTTTAAATCAAGGTTTAATCATTAAAGTCTTCATCTCTCTCTCTCTTACCGCGCGTCTACTTTGACCGAGTCATCACCGAGTCACATCGACGTCTTCCACCACAAACAATGTCCGCCGGTGCTCGTGAGCAGAACGTTGGCAACCTGATCCGCCGTCGCGAAAAGGGCGAGGTGAACCAGGATGTGAACACGACCGCCGACCGCTTCGTCGACCGCTTCAAGAAGGCGTCCCTCGAAGAGCGCAAGGCCGAGACCACCACCATGGTCAACGAGTACTACGACCTGGTGACGGACTTCTACGAGTTTGGCTGGGGTCAGAACTTCCACTTCGCCCCTCTCTACGCCGGCGAGTCCTTCTACGAGTCCATCGCCCGCCACGAGCACTTCCTCGCGGTCGGTGGCGGCTTCAAGGAGGGTGATCACGTCGTCGATCTCGGCTGCGGTGTGGGTGGCCCGGCGCGTAACATTGTTCGCCTGACCCGCTGCAACGTGACTGGCGTCAACAACAACGAGTACCAGATCGCTCGTGCTCGCCGTCACGATGCCCGTCTCGGCATGTCAGACAAGATTGACTACTGCCGCGGCGACTTCTGCAACATGACCTTTGCCGACAACACGTTCGACGGCGCCTACGCCATCGAGGCGACGTGCCACGCCCAAGATAAGGTCAAGTGCTACAGTGAGATTTGCCGCATCATCAAGCCCGGCACGCGCTTCGTCGTGTACGAGTGGTGCATGACGGACAAGTACAACCCGAACGACGACTACCACCGTGTCATCAAGGAGAAGATTGAGCTCGGTGACGGCCTCCCGGAGATGGAGACGACGGCGCAGGTGATTGAGCACATGAAGGCCGCCGGCTTCGAGGTTGAGGCCGCCTTTGACGTCATTGAGCGCTTCGAGAGCAGCCCCATCAAGAACGTGCCCTGGTACAAGCCGCTCACCGGCAACTACACGTCCATCTCCGGTCTCCGCGCGACCCCCATCGGCCGCGTCTTCACGAACGTGATGTGCCGTGTCTTGGAGTTCCTCCACATCGCCCCGAAGGGCACGTACAAGGCGACCGAGATCCTCGAAGAGGCCGCCTCCTCCCTGGCGATCGGTGGTAAGATGGGCATCTTCACGCCCTCCTTCTACATCCAGGCTCGCAAGCCTCTCGCCAAGAAGTAGACGCGTCGTTTGAGCACAAAAAATTGTGGTGCTCGGCATCCGCCTAGGAGGCGCAGGCGCCACTCACCCACACTCTTTCTTTTTTTTCCTTTTACTGGCTGTTCCTCATCATCATCATCGGAGTTTTCTCTAGTGAAGAAGCGAGGAAATGTGCTCAGGCCGTGTTGTCAAGCGCAAGAAGTCAAAAGCACATGTGCGGTACGTCGTTGCTGTTAGTGCTTTTTTTGTTTTTACTTCAGCGTCATTGGCAACGCGCGCGCCGCGGCACCTTTGTTTTAACCGCTGGGGAGAATCGCAAACAACAAGCAAACAAAAAAAGCGAAGAGACTGTCAGTTCATGACATGGGTCAAAAAAAAAGGTAAAAAGAAATAGCTAATCCAGAGAGATGTGCGTGCTGGTCTCCCTTGCTCTCTCTCTATTTCCGTCTCTCAGCAGCAACGCTGTGCTTTCTTTGTTGGTTTCTTCTTCTTTTTTTGGTTTTCTTCAAGCACGCAAAAAAAAAAAAATGATGAATCGTCCCCTTTCTGTGTTTGTTTGTTTTTCTTCTTTCTGTTCTTCAGTACGCATTCGTTCTTTACCGACTCCCTCTTCTTACATGTGTGCGTGTGTGGGCGACTGCTTCTCCGACTTTCTTCTTCTTTTTTTTCCTGCCCGTCCATCCCCCTGCGCGTCCGTCGCACCTTATTCGTCGTTGAAAGCAAAACAAAAAAGGAGAAGCTCACCAATGCACTGGCATGTGAGCCCCTCCCGTATTTCGATACTTAGCGAAGGGGGCTGAAGTGGCGAGGCGGGGGGTGGAGGGCAACACTGTCAGCACTGCCCTTGTTCGGCCTATCCGTTTTTCCGTGTGTTGTGTGTTTTTGATAAGCGGAGACCGCTACGAGGATCATAGGCGAGACAGGGAGAAAGAGAAACAAAAGGATAGAGAGAGAGAGATAGGTCGGCGAAGCTCATCGTGATGGAGGCATCTGTCCGACCTTCGTTCAGCACACAAGCTCAGTAAGACAGGAAGAATCCAAAAAAAAAACAAGACTCATTTAAAAAGAGAAAGGCACAACGAACGGAAGCACAACTTGTGTAAATGACCTGTGTCCCAGTCCCGATCGCTCTGGGATGGACGGCCGCACCCGTGGCGGGTTGGAGATAGGTTAACGATGTCTCCACCAGGTGATGCAGTGCCTTTGCGAGCACCGCTGCCAAGTATTTCTCGTCCGTGCGCGTGTGTGGTGCGTACATGTGCTTCCCCGTGGTGTGGGTCACCAGTGTTTTTTTTTTCTTTCTTCACCCTCACTCCAGGTCGACGAAATGTCTGCGTGATGGACGCCTACTGTTTCCTCCTCCTCCGACTCTTCTCTCCCTTGCACGGACAACTGTTTTTCTTCACACGTAATCGCACGTACGTACGGACAGCACGCGTACACACATTGATCGAGTAGGGTGTCCTTGATCACCTCGACTACCACAACCGAGACCACGCAGCGCGGTGACATCACAAGACACGAGGTAGGCAAAGCAAGAATGCTGAGTGAGACAGAGTACAACCTTGTGCGCGTTGCCTTTCAGTCCATGATGGACGCGAAGAGCAACGGCGCGGGCTCGGCGGAGGCGACGGTAGACGGCGGCCTGGTCTCGCTGGCGACAATGCAGGCTACGATGGACGCCAGCGAGCATCCCCGCGTAAAGGAGGGCAACATGGCTCCGACTAAAGCGATCGACATGCTTGACAACCAGTTTGCCCTCTGTGCGCGTGAGCACAACGGTTACGTGACATTTGATGAGTTTGTTCGCTTCCACGAGAAGCTCGCCGATGAAGCATTCGATGAGCAGACGAGCGACATCCCTCACTTCATCGAGAACACCATCATGCGCCTGTGGCGGCTGGGTGACCTGCTGGTGCCGACCGGTATTCGCCCTGCTTTTCCCATTCATGAGAAACCACGTGGACTCTTCGCGTCGAGCAACATGGCGCTGTTGTGGATGGAACCCGACCCTGCCGATCCTATGCGGTACGTGCTCAAGGCGATCAAGGACGTTGTGCGGCCTACCTTCTCACGCGGTGACCTTCCGGAAGAACTTCAGGGTATTTTTGCCTACCCGCAGGAGCTCGCGGGGCAGAAGGTTCAGTACGTCGATACGCAAGTCTCGGTGCAGCGCTGGCTAGATCTTGTTTGGGAGTACAGTGAGGGACAGTACTGCGGCGTGGAGGGCATCATCTCTGCACGTGTTGACCTTTCCGTGTTGCCAGTCGCTCTCCAGCAACTCATTGTTGAACACAGTGACGCTCTCCGCAAGCAGCCGCAGTGGGTGAAGACGGCTGTCGCCGCGAACCCCATGTACAAGCGCTCCAATGACGCCTATGGTTACGGTGTTCATGATGAATGCAAGCGCATTCACAACTGGAAGATACTCTCGCTAACGGGTAAGCAGTACGGGAATCAGTACTACGGCCTCGTTGGCAAAGAATTCAGCCGGCGCAAGAAGGAGAAGATGCAAGCCGCAGCGACCGGCATGAATATCTGATCGAACCGTTCGTCCACACGTCCTCGCCCACACGCAATGCTCGACCCTCGCTGACTCGGAAGGGAGGTAAGGGAAGGGTAGGTGCTGTGGTGAGATGTGTGTATGTGTGTTTTCTTCTGTGTGTGATGTACACTAAGGTGCGTATTCTGAATCGCGTCTCTCTCACTGACGCTTGCCTTGGTTCGCATATGTGTGTGTGTTATATGTGCTGGCTTGCTCTTCACTGGTGGCGGCCAAGGACGATAGGGAGTCACGGTGACAAGAAAAACAACAACAATGGAATTATCCTCCCCAACGGAGTTGGGACAGTGCCGAATTTTGACAAGAGGGTGCCCCGTCACCGCCGAAGCACATGCCACGGACGCGAAGGAGAGCAGATGGCAGGCACGGGCCTTGCTGCATTCTTGTCGTGTCCTTGACGCGGACAAGCGTGACGTCGAAGCAACCGCGTCCCGCGCGTACCCCTGTTCGGAGCAGTTGGTGTTCTCTCTCTTTCTTTCTTACCTGATACGTATCGGTGTTCTGTTCCCGTCGTGGCGAGGCGTCAACGGTGCTCTTCCTCATTTTCATACTCTCTCTCTCTCTCTCTCTCTCTCTCTGGTTCACTCGTCGAATACGATTGTCTGGCTCCCGTCCGTCGGTACGTTCAGACAACATCAAAAAGGTCTCTCCCTATCTCCATTTCCTCCGGTTTTTCGTTCCCCCCCCCCTCCACTTTTTCCCTCTCTCAGCGCACAAATGCCCCACCCTCGTCGCGTTGGAGTCATTGGCAACGGTCATGTGGGCTCTCATGTTGCCTACTCATTGGCCATTCAAGGGATAGCCGATGAGATCTACCTCGCGGATATCAATCAGGAGATCGCCAAGTCGCAAGCGTTGGATGTGCAGGACGCTGTGACCTACATGCCTCACCGGGTCCTCGCTGTGCCGTGCACGGTGAACGAGCTCGTGGGGTGTGACGTCATTGTGCTCTCTGCGGGTCCGCTGCCGGTGGGCAACGAGAATCGTCTCAACACACTTCCCCGCACGATGGAGGTCGTGAAGGATATCGTGGCGCGCCTCAAGGCCGACGTCATGCCGACGTTCACCGGCGTGCTCGTGTGCATCTCCAACCCTGCGGACGTCATCGCCGCCTACATGCAGCGGGCCCTGGGCCTCCCCGCGAACCGTGTGATTTGCACAGGCACGGCGCTGGACTCCGCCCGTCTGCAGGCACTGCTCGCGCGGGAACTCAAGAACAATGTTCACCCAGCCTCACTCAAGTCGGCCTACATGCTCGGCGAACACGGCGACAGCTGCATCGTCGCCTGGTCGCACGTCACGATCGGCAACAAGTCGCTTGATGAGTTGCAGAAGGCGAACCCGGCGCGCTACCCGACCTTCGATCGTGATGCGATTCAGGAAGAGGTCCACCGGCGTGGCTACCACGTTCTCCTTGGCAAAGGTTCGACCGAGTTCGGCATCGCCACGGCGTGCTGCGAGGTGATCAAGGCCATTCTCCACAATGAGCACAAGGTCATCCCGTGCTCCGTGCTGCTCAGCGGCCAGTACGGCGAGCGCGATGTGTTCGCCTCTGTGCCCGTGGTCGTTGGCGCCAACGGTGTTGAGGACATCATCGAGCTGAACCTCCCCGAAGGTGAGAAGGCCGGCTTCCACCACTCGTGCGACGTTATTCGTGAATACATGCACAAGGCATTTGAGATGTGTCCGCTGTGATGAACGGTACGGATGTGGGTACGTGACACCACCACGCAACACGCACAAAATCCGTTTTTTGTTTTTGTTTGTTTTTTTCCTCTCCTTTTTTTCTGTCCCACTTTTGGGTACTTGTGTGGTTGTGCGATTGTTTTTTCTTCCGTTAACGCGAGCCGCATGAGCAGGCATGGAGTATCCGCTTCGTCACCTGCAGGCTTCTTCTTTCCACCACCCCCACAGATTTTGTCGTGCTGTTGTAGAACTTCTGGGTAGGTGATCGTTGATTCTTCACCTCGTGTGCTTTCTTTCGCTCTTCGTAAAGACATCACCCACATGGGTGACGTGCACACATACACGCACATTTATATGCACACGCGTATGCGCTCTCAACTGTCAGCAGGCTCAACGCCTTCTCTTCACCACTGGTGGCGTGTGATTTTGTGTGTGTATGTGTGTGTGTGTGTGTGTGATTGTTTCTTTTTCTGTGCTCTCTTTTGTTGTGTATCCATTCATCGGGCTCTTTGTGTGCATGTTTGGCTCGTAAGAGCTTTCTTTGTTTAACTACAAAAAGGAGAGAAATTGAATCAGTGCGGGGAAGTCAATCCTTTCATCCGTATGAGCACGCCAAGCTGGAAGAGGCTGTAATCATCGTGAAGTTGCTTGTGTGTGTGCGCGTGAGAGAGAAAGAGAGAGGGGGTGCCTGGGTATGTGTAGAAGCCGGTGTCCACGCACGGCACGGGGCAGCAGCCAATCCCTTTACCGTGAGACGCGTACTCTCTCTCTCTCTCTTTCTCATTCGGTTTGGTCGTTCATGCATGCACGGCAGTTTACGACACCGCCGCCACCACTACCTCTCCTTCTCACGTATCTGGTCCCCTACTGCCGCGTGTTGTTTCTACCGCGCCGCTCACTTTGCTGCCTCCCCTACGCGCGCGCGCGGGATGCCAACGCATAAGCAGAACGGACACAAGAGGACAGCAGCGAGCTGGCCTAGTTCGTCCGCACAGTAAAAAAAAAGGAAAAAAAGAAGCTCCCTTTCCTCTCCTGTTCGCCAGAGAGAGAAAAGAAGGACCTACCTCGCCTAGTCATCTCGCGCCGTCCATCTTGTCGCAATGACTACCTCAGCCACAAACGACAGTCCCCTTCGGCGGCTTCACCCCTTGACACAGTTTTTGTGCGAAATCACAACGAGTGCCCTCGCACGTCACCCTCTCACACTTGATGTCGCCGTCCATGAGCACGCGCCGTCACCTGCCAGCGACGATCAGGACGACACTCGCGTTCTTGCGTTGCGTGGCTATCAGCTCATATACGACCTGCTCGGCGCCACAGGGTCCTCTGCGTTGACCCTCGTGCACACCCCGCCGGCCACGGCCTCGGAAGGACAGGCACCGTCATCATCGCTCGTACTGCCAGAAACTGTCCCCGTCACCGCGGTCTTGGCGCACTGGGTGTGGCTAACGCTGTGGTGCTGGGTGGAAGCCATGTGCCGTGCGAGTGGCGGGCTGCTCCGGTTCCCACCGCTCGCTGCTCTCTACGGTGGCGCTTACAGCAGAGCACGCGATGGACAAGGGGCGCCGGCCTCACCCACACCGACCTTGTCGGGGAACCTGTGGGGCTACCAAGGGCACCGTAGCCTGCCTTGCCCCTTTCTCGCGCCGTCCTGCTTCACCTGGACGCACGCAGAGGGCGCTGAAGGGCCAGTTGCAGCCTCTGCCACGTCGTGGCAAGAGATGGTACGCGAGACGCATACTTACTGGCGTGCCACCGTCGTCCCCAACGCCCCTCCGGCTGGGTTGCCACCTAGCGAGTCACGGATGCAGCAGTTACACACCCTGGTCGCACTCTGTGAGCATTATCGTCGTCTTGAGCGTTACCTTGACCTCGCCCTTCTTCGGCTTGACCAGCGCATGGTCGAGGAACAAACAAGCACACCGCTG
Organism: Wallacemonas sp. TrypX; assembly: GCA_030849625.1. NCBI lineage: Eukaryota > Euglenozoa > Kinetoplastea > Trypanosomatida > Trypanosomatidae > Wallacemonas > Wallacemonas sp. TrypX. The sequence continues at coordinate 49,163 of JASANP010001036.1, forward strand.
CGACGCTGGAAGACGCAACACAAACCGCAGCAGCCTGGTTCGCACAGCGCGGCCGGGACGGCAGCCGCAACAGCGCCATCTTTTTCTTCTTCCACACCGCCGTATCGGTTCGCCGCTGTGGGCAGCCAACGACGCACGCATAGTAGTCGCACAGCCACCGCAGCCACGCTAGCCCCGGCGTACTTGAGTCGCTTTGGTGCCTCGACCTCGCCGGGCGCGACGACCAGGACCTTCTCTCGGTGCTTGCTCGCCGAGGTGATGGCACGGCTGGTGGCCTACAACGCCTCGGCCCTTGTCGAGCCCGCCTTGCAGTGGTCTGTGCGGCAGTTCATGCGACAGGCCCATGTACTCGGTGCAGGTGTCATGGATGTGTGGTCAGACGAAGACAGTGCGCCTGAGGACGCTCTCGGAATGGAAGTGGAAGGTTTCACCCTGAACTCCGCACCAGCCTCGCCGCAACGTTCGGCGGCACCTCGCTCCGCATTCGAAGCCGCCATCGCCGCAGCAGAGGCACACGCGCCGCACGCATCGGCGGCGGTGGCACGTGATGGTGCGCTGCAGAGGCGCCGTTACACCCTTGAGGTGAACCTCAAGCGGCTTCCCCGTGTGCTGCGCGTACTCGAAGACTGTCACGTGCGGCGGCCCTTGGCGTGGGTGCGTCATCGTGTCTCTGTTCTGTGTGCGCGCTACGGTCAGCAAATGAGTCGTCTGGCACTGGGTGAGCTGGCGGACGCGCCTCCGATGCCCGCGGCGGCATCGCTGCAGCTGTGGCCACTGGCCGCGACGACGACGGCTTCTGGCGACAGTGAGGTGTGTCGTGGGCCCACCACGGTGGACGCCAGTCGCGCTCTGCGCGAGGCGATTCAGGGCTACGTGCGACTGCGGTCGTGCCTGTTGTTTCTCGTCGCTGGCACCACCCACCTGCTCGATGACGTCACGCGGCAAGGTCGGCGTTGTGTGCTCGGCGGCCTCTCGCACTACATGGACGGCTTCAGCTCCGGTGATGTCTTTGTGAAATTCATGGCGCGCTGGGGCGTCCCGCTGTGGCGGCAGCTGTGCGAGGCGAGCTTCCGTGCAGCGCAGGAGGCCACCACTCAGCGTGCCTGTGCGAGCGGTCGACAAGCGCGCCGTCATCATCGTCAGCCTCATCGCGCCTCTCACCAGGACCTGCCGCGTGTGGTTGACTGTTCTCACGGTGACAAGGTGGAAGAGGCCGCGCCGAGCGACGACAAGATGGCTACGCCAGGTGAACACTCCCCGCACCCTCGTGACGACCTTGAGGACGACCGTCGCAGCTCGGCAGAGCACACCCTGACGGGCACCGTGCACTCCTACGGCGAGGCGCGCTCGCAGTCAACAATCAACGTTGAGGGTCAACGGCAAGAGTGGGTGCGTCAGCAGCTCTCGCAGCCCGCACCGGGTCAGCAGCAGCGCCGCCAACAACAACAAGCGGCACGATGGCCGCAGACATCCGCGACGGCATCGCGAGGTGAGCCGCACGGCGAGTGGATGGAACGCGGCGCCAGTAGCGTTTGGTGGGTCGACGGCGGCGAGGACATGGTCAGTCAGGGCGGTTCGCGCCACGACGGTGGCGGTTGGCCGGCGCCGTCCGTTCACGTTGAGACGTTGCCCAACGGTCTCAGACCGCGACCTGCGCACGCACTCACCGACGGGGCTGCCGACGACGGCGCGGCGGATCGCTTCGAGTTGCACGAGGTGGCCACGCTGCCTGCCGACGGCTTCCCATCGTTGATTTATCTGCTCAGCCGCAAAGAGCACGTGCGTCGGCGCACACTAGGTGTCTTCTGCGATCAGGTGAAGCAGTTCTTCGTGCTGAGCCTCACCGCCGAAAGGGCAAAGCGCAGCACGGAGGACGCCAACAACGGTGCCGGTGCCGCGAGCGGCCAGTCCGGTGAGGAGCGTCTGCTGCCACCACAAACTTTCCGTGCGTGTGTGCTCGCGCTGAAAACAACCATGGAGAGTTTTGAGGGCTTGCGCGACGTGCCGGCCGACGCCGCCTCGACGCGCCACGATGGACACGCGAAACGTGCGGCCCTTACCCCCTCTGGTGAGGCTGTTCGTGGGGTACGCGGGATGACAAACGCTGCTGATGACCACTTCAACCTCCACACGAACACCGACCGGACAGGGTCCGCTTCCAGCGACGTCGGTGCGAGTCGCAGCAGCAGCAGCGGCGGCAGTAGCAGTAGCAGTACCAGCAGTCGCTCCTGCTTGAGTGCAGCTTCCCACAGCACACGCAGGAGCCGTGACAGTCAAGGCCACCGGGTGCGCGACGTTGTGGGTGGCCAGCAAAGCGTCGACGGTGGCGTGGGCGATGCCACGACGGTGGGGGACGTCGACAGCACGCCGTGGGCAGCCCTGCTGCACTATTGTCGGCAGCATCGGCAGGGTGGCGCCCCCACGGTGGACGCACAGGGGAACCTGTTGTACTCGGCGGCTGACGTCGCGCAGATCGCGGTGTATAAAGGCATTGCCCTCTTCTTTTCTGTGTGCGAGCAGCAGGCGTCTTACACGATGGCACAGGCACTTTCACTGCGCGTCGAGCAGCAGCGCAAGCACATGAGGCGGGAAGCCGCCGCGTTGTTGGCCGGTACCCGTCAAGACGAAAGAGGCAGACAAGGGAATGGTGGGGACGCCAGGACCGGCCGCGCTATGTCTCCCCACCACGGCATTGTACACTTGCCATCCGCTCAAGACGACGGCATCGACCTGCTCATCGCGCTCGTATCATTGCTTCCCACGAAGGAAACCTTTGTCGCTCGGTTTCTTCAGCTGCAGGTGCCGCACCTGTTGCAGATCCACCACCTTGGCGACCTCGACTTTGACGAGGCGCTGCGGCGACGACTAGAGCGGCAGCTTGGAAGCGTCTGTATCAACCCCTACACCGTCATTCTGCGCGATGTCCGCGCGAGTCTTCAGTCGCCATATACTCGCCTTATGGATCGCTTAGATGGTCATCTCAGACGCCGCGAGCGACAGAGAAAAAAGCTCCAGAAGCACGAACGGAGCGGTCGAGGTCGCGTCGGTGAGAGCGGAACAGGGCGGTCCTCGCCCGACTGCTTGGCACCGCTAGTCGCGACGATGCTGCCCTCAGCGGTCAGTCATTGGACAACGCCGGTGAACAACGACGCCGGCTCCGTCACCTCGTCCAGGCACACGCACGAGGCTTACCTGCGCAGTGGCCACAGTGGAGGAGACCGCTCTCCCGTGCGGAGCGTAGACGACGAAGAAAATGAGAACATTCGGCGCGCACGTGCTTTTCTTGGGATGGACACGGCGCCGACATCACTACCACCACCACCGACCGGGACGCGGGCCCCCGGTGGCGAGGGTGCACGGCCGGCCACTCTCACGACCGCCGGTGTGCCTGAGGGCCGCGCCGCCACACTCCCTCTGCGTGGCCGTGTTCTTCGTCTCAAGGAAGCCCCGTTGGTGTCAAACGTTCTTCGCCGGGTACATCTGCTGTGCAGGACGTGGTGGGGTCACTACACGGGCCTCAGCGTGTCGGCATCGCGACTGCGAAAACAGCACGAGCGAGGTGCGTGGTGGACAGCCGCGCTGGTGGACGCGGTGCTTCGCGTGGAGTGGTACGTCCAGGGGGCTGGACAAGGCGCGAGGCAGACCGCCGCCGCGGCCCAGCTATTGGCTGTGTGGGACGCGCGAGGCCAGCGCGCACCGGCCGTTCCCTCGGCGCCAGTGGCCGCGGGTGTGCACCGGTCCGTGCGAGCCGGGAGCACGCACGGCGTCGGCCACCCCACCACGACGAGTCACCCGCGTTCAGTAGGGGGCAATCACGCGGTGGAGTGGGTCTCGGCCTCTGTGGCCTCGCTGCCGTCGCGGTTGCTGCGTGTGGGGACCGGGAGGACGGGTGTGCCCGCCTCCACCACAACGGCAGCGGAGGCCAACGCACAGCGGCTCGTCACGTACCCTGGTTACGGCCCTTACGCACTGCTTCAGGTCGTCGAGGAGGGGGAGGATGCCGCCGCGGACGCACAGTCAAGCGCTTCAGTCATGCGGAACGAGCCGGCAGCCACGCGCGCCACCGCTGCGGTCACGAGCGAGCGCGAAAGAAGCACGCCATCGGTCGCGCCGTCGACCTCAGTGACAAGCCGTGGAGGCGTCGTGCAGAGCGTGTCCTCTGTGTTGAGCACCGCTGTGCAGCAGAGCAATCAACTATATGGAAACCTGCGGCGCTCCGGTGCTGCCCTCGGCTTCGAGGTGGACGACGAGGATGACAACGAGGCTGCAGACTTCGCAGAGGCGTACGGTGGATTGCTCTCGCTAGCGCCACGCACGCAGATGACCAACGACCTTGCCAGCGTGGGCACGGCAGCCACAACGGCGACGACCACGACGGCCGCTGCACAGTCCCCCGCTGAGAACCGAGCGGCGAGCGAAGACGACAGAGCCTCCGCCACCTCGTTCCGTGCGTACTCGACGGGTGGCTTGACAACATGGAGCGGAGTTGCGGGGGCCTCTGCGACACAGCCGCCAGCGTCCTACCGTGCTCACCGCCACGTTCGCTGGCCGCTCGCCAACGGCGAGCTGACGTTCACCATTCACCCTCGCACACGCACTGCTGGGGATGGTGCAGACGCGGTGGCCATCACGGGACCACCGATCGTATTGCTCATCCTCCAAGTTTTGGATCGGCCTCGTGTCGACGAGGGGGGCTCGTCCCGCGTCAGCGGCGGGACGTTCAACTGGCTTCTCGCGAACATGCCGATCGCGGTCGAGCGTCCGCTGCTCGCGGGGCTTCTGGCGCAGCTGGTGGCCAGCGCGATTGTCTACCGTGAGGTTGAATCGGCCAAGTCACTGACCTCGCAAGGGACTGCGGGGAAGCCCACGACGGGCCGTCGGCAATATTGCTACTACCTTCACGATGACTTCTCCCATCTCAGCTCGCGCAAGATCACGGTGGACGCGACCGAGCTGCTGCTACAGCGCATCGTCTCGCCGTGGTTTGTGGCAGACGACGTCGTTGGCATGAAAAACAGGCACGCGGAAAAGGTACCACACGACGACGAAACGTCGTCATCGTCGTGTGCATCGGGCTCATCGTCGTCGCATCACCCCCATCACGAGTGTACTCGCCATCGGGTCGAAGCCACCTCAACAGGCACGGCGCACGTGCCCTCGCACACAGCGGCAGAGACGGCTGGTTCCACACCCACTCGATGGCTCGTGGAGGTTTGTGTGGTGAGATGCCTGAAGGGCGCGGACGGCCCCCTGTCTCACCAGTTCCTCTACGAGCACGTGCGTGACCTCATTCAGTCTCGTCGTGCGACCAGCGAATCCACGGACAGCCACTCGCTCTTGCCACGTGATGTCTTCAAGGCGGCGCTCACCTCTCTGGTTGAGAAGCAGTTTGTCGAACGAGACGAGCACGCTCAGAGTTACCGTTATCTTCCATGACCGCGCATGGCGATGAGTGGCGGGTGCTTCTTTGTTTTCACTCTTCAACGTGCTATCAAAAGGGACGTGGAGGTTTGTTTCGTCGTTTGGGTGTTGTTACTTCGGGTGTTTGTGTGTGGTGCCGTCACGATTGGGCAACAGGCAACAGAGAGAACGAACGAGATTCAAAAAAAAAAAGCACACGTCTGTCCGCGAGGAACGTCCGGTGGGTCGTGCTCCTTTGCCTTTTCCTTGTTGTGCATCAGTGTGGCAGTTGCTCCCAACGTGTGTGCGTGGGTATAGGCATGATGCTTTGCTCGTTCGAGACTTCCCGCTCACTCACTCTCATTGGCCCTCTTCGTCGCTCGCCCCTGTGTTTCAGTTCTTCAGTTTTCCTGCTGACGTGAGCAACTTCCTAGTGGTCATCTTTTTTTTTCTGTGTGTGTTAATCCGGTTCGTTGACTCGCCTGTGTGTTGTCAGTATGCCACCGCAACTCACAGTGAAGCAGTACGGCGATGAGCTGCACCACTACACGTCTGCCCTCTCGCAAGTCCACGGCAAGCCTCAGAAGCTCACCGTGAGTGGTGACTACCTTTACTGGACTCAAGGGAAGCAGCAGGAGCTCTTCCGCACGAACAAGGCGTATGTCACGTCATCGGTGGCCGAGCGCGTCATCAAGCGGGCAGACACGCCTGCGGGCGGCGCCACCGCCACGGCGACGAAGCTCACCAAGGAGGAGGAGATGCTACGTGAGCGCACTCGTAGCGTCGTCACGGGCATCACCAGCTTCCAGGTCCGCGACGCCGACGAGGCCGTCTTCTACCTTGCCGGCCTGGACTTGTACGTGTACTACCAAACTGGGCCGCGTGCCGGTGCCGCGCCGCTGAAGGTGTTCGACTTCATGGGACCCGCCGACAAGGCCAGGCTGGCGAGCGCACCGAACATGTGTGTGGCAATCGTGCCGCCCGCACCCGGCGCGAAGGCCCCGACGGATTCGTTCACGGTCACCTTCGTCAACCAGCACAACCTGTACATTGCCGACGTGCGCGAGGCTCCAGAGGACAGTGACGCGCCGCTGTCCATGGTGATTGTGCAGGTCACCACCATTGGCGATGCGTTGCACCAGTGCGGTACCGCGGACTACATTATTCAAGAAGAGTTCGACCGCTACACAGGCCACTACGCCAATGACCGCTACGTGCTGTACAGCTACACGGACGAGTCGGCGATGCGTACGGTCACCTTGTTGAAAAGCCGTGGTGATGTCCTTGCCGAGGACGACGACGGTGAAGGTGGGGTGGAGAAGCTGCCCTACTCGCGCGTGGGTGATGTCAACGCGAGCACGACGCTCATCGTGTACGACCGACAGAAGAAAGAATATCGACTCGTGCCGCGCGAAGCCATCCAGCGCGACGCACCCTGGGTCGAGTACGTACCGCGATTTGGGTTCAAGGACCACGACACCATCTACCTCTCCGCGCTAAGTCGGACACAGGAGGATTACGCCGTCCTCTCGTGCCCTATCGCCGACCTTCCGCTGATCAAGGAAACCGAGATCGCCAGGCTTTACAAGGACGACTCTGGGCTGCTGAGCGACGAGGACGTGGAGTTACTCGCAACGCACAACGAGCTGGTCGAGGCGGCGGACGAGGAGCCGAAGGATGTGAAGATGACGGTGGAATGGACGCAGAGCATTCCGTGGGCATGGGTGGAGATCCCCCCTGGTCCACCGATCCTGTTCGGCGAGTCGTACGACGTCCTCCTCTGCCACGCGGCAGAGACGGCGACCGCGCACTTTCATGTGTACTGTCGGCGCAAGAGTCCGTGGACGGCAACAGAGACGGCGGCCACCACTGACGACAAGCACGCCAACACCGCGGCTGAGGACCCCTTGAGTGACACCGCCGCCGCTACCGGTGGCAGTCCTGCGCCGAAGCAGCCGAGCGGCGCCTCTGCCTCCACGCCGACAACGGCGGTCGACTCGCTCACCGCGTGGGAGCCGCTCACGTGTGGACCGTGGAACGTGAAGCCGGGGACGGTGCAGGTGGGGAGGGACCAGATCACCTTTCTCGCCAACGCGCACGGCCGACTCTCACAGATGCTGTACTCGATCCCATTTCCACCCCTCTCTGGGGAGCCCATTGACGCCAGCGGCCTCACGCGCCTGACGACGCCGCAGGAGCACGTCTACCAATACTGCTTCGACCAAGGCACGAACAGTGATCGCTACTACTACACCGCGAGTCAGCCGCGCCAGCTGGCCCAACTGTACGCGGCGTCCGTCAAGGAAAAGCTGAGCACGGCGATCAGCCTACCGACCTGGCTGGACCCGTCGACCGTGTTCACCTGCGAGTTCACGACCCGCACCACCTACGATCCCACAGCTACGGACAAGAAGCAGCTGACTGGCCCGTCGCTGCAAAACCCTCATGGGTTTCTTCTGATGGGTATTCCCGTCGTGACGCCGTACGTCGTGACAACGACCAACCGCCGCGGTGTGCCGCTCAGCGCGCAGGTGTTCGTCGCCCCTCAGTATGAGGGCACAGAGCGAGTGAAGGCACCCTTGGCGGTGTTTGTCTACGGCGGCCCGCATGTGCAGCTCGTGTCAGAGAACGACTTCGACGGCTGCGCGAAGCCCAATGTTCAGGTTCTGCTGCGTCATGGTATCTCTGTCGCCGTCGTGGACAACCAGATGAGCAACGCCAACGGCCTGCGTGACCTGTCGATCTGCAAGAAGAACATGGGACACTTTGAGACGGGAGACTACGCGGACATGGTTCGCTACCTCGCGTCACCGCTTAGTGCGGTGCACGAGCTGCCCCCTTGGTTCGGGGTCGATGAGTCCCGTGTGGCGATCTTTGGCTGGTCCTACGGCGGTTACGCGACGTTGCTGGCGATGTGCCAGGCGCCGGACGTGTTCCATATTGGCTTCGCTGGCGCGCCTGTGGGTGACTGGAAGCTGTACGACACGGGCTACACGGAGCGCTACATGGGTGTGCTCTACGAGGACCCGTCAAGGGCACGACGTAGCTCGAGCATTTGGCAGCGTCTCTCGCACGCGACGGGGGCCAGCGCTCGCAGCGGCAGCAACGCACCTGGCGACGATGGCGACAGCACCACCGTCAGCGGCACCGAGGAGGTTCACTCGCCGGCCAGCGCGCACACGGCGGGGTTGGGCGCCTCCTCGCACGTGTCAACCGTCGTGAACGCGCACGGTCGCGTCAGCAAAGCTTATTTGAACTCGACGATTGGGCACTTCGTCAACGGGTTTCCTGATGAGCGCAATCGCGTGTACATCGCTCACGGCTTGCTGGACGAGAATGTGCACTTCGGGCACACTTCCCACGTCATTTCCGCCATGATCAAGGCAAACAAGCCGTACAACATGCTCGTGTATCCGGGTGAACGTCATGGTCTCCGACAGGACCCGCAGTCGCGCTACCACCACGACGCCGTCATGGTCAAAACGTTCGTCGAAGCGCTTCAGAAGGATGTAGAGCAGGAGACGCGCAACGCACTCTACATTGTGATGCTCGTGGTCGTCTGCTTGGCCTACGTGTTCCGCTGGAAGTATGTGCTCATGATCGCTATTGGCACTCTTGTGTTTCGCCACTAGCCACATCGTTTGTTTGTTTTTGTGTTTTCTTCTTTCGAGAGTGGTGGGGGGATGGCTAACGTACGTGTTGGGTTCTCACCGTGCGCACGGGGGTTTCACACCTCTCCCTCCCACCCCACCTACACCCCTCCTCCACTTGGCTTTGACTGTTTCTTCATCTCTTCGGTGTTCTTGTGTTGTTGTTGGGCAAGCAGGTGAATAATATCGGTCTGGTGTGACTGTGTGAAGACAGAAAGAAAAAATAAAGGGTCTCCGGCGCGCCGTCACCGCAGTCAACGACCCAACGGCTCCTCTCATCTTTAAATGTTGTTGTGTCTCTTGTCGTCTTTTCGTTTTGTTACTTACTTGCTTTCAGTTTCGCTCCCTCTTTTTCCAATAGCAACACGCCGCGTCGGGGTGTCACCGTCCATCGCCGTGCGCCAAGCCGTCGCCGCGCTCTGGGCGGCCACGAAAGAGGGTCATCAGCCTGTGGGACCTCAGTGCTTGGCTTTGGACCTCGCTGTTCGTTCAGGAAAGGCTTCTCGATTCCACTTGACGCCGCCAACCAACAGAATTTGCAGCGTATATATATACATATGTGCGTGTTTGTGACGAGTAGATGTCTCCACTCATCGTGTTTTTTTTTGTTTCGCGTTTTAAGGCCACATGTGTGCGCTTCTTTTGTTCCCCCCCCCCCTCCCTTCCCCGGCAACACGGCCTGTGTCGTGGTTGATTCGGTGTTCCTCATCTAACTTGTAGACTGTGCGATCCTCAGTGAGGCATGTGCCGATAACTCATCCCATTTTTTTCTCGCTTCATTGATTTCCACAACAGCGCGAGCTCGTCCATAAGGCTCCCGTCATCATATTTTCGCGCACAACCGGCTTGTGCCGATCACCAGCCAGAAACCGTGAAAAGTACTACTCACCAGTTCCACCGTCGGGGTGCAGTTTGCGCGTGGCAGTGGACGGCCGGTGGCAGAGGCGTGTGTGTGTGTGTGTGTGTGTGTGTGTTCCTTTCCACTCAGCGCGCCCACCGTGGGTTCCACCATGAGGGGCGACCCTGTGCCAACCAGTGAGTGTCAGCCAAGACTGAAGACCAACACCACTCGGCCACCCAACGCGACCTCCTTTGCGGTCTACGTCATCACCAGTGATCATCTTATTCTCTTTGACCTCATCCTGGCGTCGACGATAAACCCTCACACCTCTCTCTCTCCTTAACCGTCTCGTGCCCACTCTTCGCCTTTGCCTCAACGTCATTTCAGAGGCACCATCATGCATCACCTGGAGCGCGGGCCGGTGCCCACGAGGCCCGTTAGCCAGAGCTCGCTTTTGTCGGTCCGGTTGAACGAGTGTGTGACACCCAATGGTTCGCGGTCCTCAAAGCACCTAAGTTGTGTAGATTGTAGAGTGTAGTGGTGTGTCTGTGTGTATGGGTAGCTGACGTGCGAGTGCGTAAAGCAAAGATGAATGCACGGGGTGTTGCCGGCTTGCGGCCGTGTGAGTCTTCGACCTCCCCCTTGGG
>JASANP010001037.1:0-59771 GCA_030849625.1 Wallacemonas sp. TrypX
CACAGGAAGAACAGGGCACAGCAGTCGCTCTCGCACGGCTTTTGAACTGCAGTCCCCCACGCAGTAAAGGGAGAAGAGCCTTCGAACCGGTCTTGCGGACCTCGTCCAACGCCTACACGCACCCGCGGGCACAGCGCCGATACCACGCACTCATCTCGCTTCATGTTGATAGCCAGCTCTCGAGCAACCAGGCACTGTAAGTACCAGGCGAGGCAGCTGACCACGATTAGAAAGCTGAGCACACACACACACACACACACACACACAACCACACACAGTGGAGATGCCGTCATCAGAGTTAAAGGGTTCATTGTCACGTCAAAGGGGTTTTCATGGGAAGTCAAAGAACAATCAGAGTCGTTTGCTCATCACAGCGACGGCGGCCACCACACACGCACAGAGCACGCAGTAGAGCGCACAATACAGTTCGCAATGCATCTCGCGACATCGCCAGCAGGCTGTGCCACGTGATCAAAAGGCACAGTCGCTGTACTGATGCTGCTGACACGCGCACGTGTACCACGGTGGGGGAGGGGAGCAGGCACACAGGAAGCACAATGAACGGATCTCGCCACTCACTTTGACGCCAACCTGCAGAGCACCGGTGTGTACCGGTGGGGCAGACGAAGGCGCTGGTTGGTGAGCGCTTTGGTGGCGACGGGTCCAACAAGTCGTTTCTGAAGCTGCGGGTCAACACAACTTCAACCACGCCCAGCGCAGCGCCTAGTTGTGCGACGGAGGCAGCCGCATGAAGAATTGAGAGAGATAGAGAGAGAGCCTTGTAGAAAGCAGTGAAATGGCGCAGGACGTCAGTGCGTCACCCGACATACACAAGCACACACACAGAACGGCTCACCGCGTTTTGTGTGTGAGGGGCATTCGCTCTCCGTTAAGCAGACAAAATGTAGAAAAAAGGCTCAGATCGGAAACGGGTACGTGACGTACGCAGATAAACTCCGTCGTTTGGTGCGAGAGAGAAAGGGAGGGGAACAATATTCGCGGACTGCATGCACGCAAAGGGGGCGACGGATAAGATGGCGTATGCAGACAGACTCGTAGAAGGAGAGAGTTTATGTGCGCACAGGGGAAAAGATGGAGGGAGAGTGCGTTGCGACATTGTTGTCTTGTTGTGAAGGTGATGGAGTTCCGAAGGGGAGAGGCGGAGAGGGGTGATAGCACTCACTAGAAGCGTATGCGTGTGTATGTGTGTGGTGGTGTGCTGGCACCATCCGCTCACTGTGCTCGCGTGTGTCCGTGGCATCACCTTCGCTTCCTTCTCATTTCTGTCTGCGGTTAGGAGTCGGTGAGTCGCTCAGATCATTGCCGGAGGAGAAGGTGGAGGGGAGACGCCAAAGAGCAGTACGGAGCGCAAAGCAGTGAGCTGAGCGAAGTAGGGGCAAAAAAAGAGGGTCAGAGAGAGCCGTGATGAGTCAGTAAGGTAGAGATGGAGAGAGAGGTTAAATAGCGGGATGAGGCTCACCGCACAACAGAAACGACGACGCGTGTTCCTGGGAACACCAAAAAAAAAAAGCATTGGGTCTTTTTTCTCGCTGCAGCCGCCCAACGGACACTGCCCGATCTCTCCAAAAAAAAAAAAAGGAGAATCTGATGGGAGAGAGCGCGGCATCGTCCAACACCGGTTTGCCACCGCAAGCACCATCCAAGCCTAAAAGAACAAAAAAAAAAACAGGACACTCAAATGTCGTGCATTTGTGACTAACAACAAGCATGAAGACCGTTGCATGGCTTACCATCACAGGCCTTTGCCGGCGGAAAGCAAGGAGGCGAGGTCCTGCTCAGCCTTGATACGCTCCATCATGTCATCCAAGTGCTTGCCAAACTCCTCAGCGTAGGTTTGATTCACACGGCACTTCGCCGTCAAGAAGGAATGATGTCGCAGGCTCTCCAAGACAGAAGTGGATCGGTCGAGTCCACTGGGTGTCTGGTTCTCTGAGGCCACCATGAGCACCATAAGGTAGGCATTCAGTGCCGCTTCGTTGTACACCGTCGCCTCCGTCTCGCTCGTAGGCGCACCGAGCATCGCGCGCGTGGTCGCGTAAAGAACGAGCAGGCGCTTATGTGGGTCGTCTTTGAAGTACTCCAGCATACGTTTCGCCACGACGTTGAAGACGTGCGTGGCCTTGCTCGGCAGATAGAGGCCAACCGTTTGATCGAGGTCGGCCGCAGACTTCTCGTCCACGCAGTAGTCCACAACGTGGCAAAGACCATCGATCTGGCTTGGGCTGATCTCCGCCCCAGACGCCCCGCACTGGTTGTACGGCACGCTCAGCAGCGTCTGCAGACGTGACTCCAGTGTTTCGACTGGAGCCGGACGCGTGCGGGTGTAGGCACTGACGGGTGCGCCTGCTGTGGTCGCGCCATCCGCCCCGCCCACGCCCACGCCCACGCCGCCCCCGCGAGCTGGTAGAGCGGTCATCGCCCCTCCTACGCTGGCGTTGGACACGATCATCGTGCCATCGGCGTTCACGGATGGCGCACCGTCCCCACGGTCACGATCCGCCAGGGTGTAGGAATGGTTGTTCTTGCCGAACATGACGCGCACCGGCGTGCCGCGAATGAGCTGGCCGTGCAGGCCAATGCGCGCGGCAAGGGCGTGCTCCACCGTGTCGTAGTGCCCAAAGGCGATGCCGTTCGTAGGGACGTATCGGCAGTTGATGTAGCCCTCAAATGACGCGTAGAGCTTTGCCACCTCTTCCTCCGTCGCATCGTCGGGGATCTGGCCAATGTAAATCGCGTTTGTGCGCGCCTCGTTGACCGGAAAGCCGTCGGGCGTCAGCTCGAGCGGGGCACCGGCGCCACCTTCGCCGCCGGCGCCACGGTCTGACTGGCGAGGCTGGTGTCCGTAGTTGAGCGCCAGCACAGCGCCGCCTTCGATGGGGCGGCCGGACATCGTGTTTAGTGCCAAAGTGCACTCGTCAATGGTCTCGAAGTGCACAAAGGCGATGTTGTTCTTGTCCATGCGCGTGATGCGGGTAATATTACCGAACGGGGAGAATAGGTCTTGCAGGGTGCTACTGGTGACGAAGGGGGGCAAGCTGCCTACCCACAGCACGTTCGTCGGGGGCAGCGGCTCACCGCGGCCACGGCGCCGCTCCGGGCGACCGCCTTCCGCGTGACGCTCCTCATCGTCCTCCGGGTCACGGCCACGACGCATGCCGGGCACGGGGTCGCTGCCCGGGTCCATCCCGCGCGGGCCGTTCTCCTCAACGACGGGGACGTGGTTGGGGTTGAAGGGCAGCGCCATCTCCTCAGGGCTGTAGTCAAACATCTTGCCGTAGCTGTACACTGCTGGGTGAAGTGTGTCTCGCTGAGCGAGAGTTTCCACAGCACGACGAGCCTCGTCGATGGTGCGGAAGTGAACGAAGCAGAAGCCCTTATCAAAGTGCTTTGCCAGGCGCATAACCATGCCAAACTCTTTGAACGTGTCGATGATGCGACCGTCGGGGTGCTCGTAGGGATCCACGTTGGCAACCCACACGGTGTTCGTAGGCTCACGTGGCGGAGGTGGAGGCACCAGAGAACGCTGGCCACCTTGTCGGCCGTAATGCGCGCCGCCGCCGGCTCCGCGGTCATCGCGTCGACGGTCGCGGTCGCCTCGGCCATGGCGACCTCCGCCACGCCGGTAGCCATCGTCGTCACCTCCGCCGTATCGCGACGATCGCGCGCGACGGCCGTCCTCTTCGTAGCTTCCACCGTACATGCCACCTCCACCGCCACCAAGGTAATGAGGTTCGTCGCGTGGCTGGCCGTTGTGGCCCGAAGGTGGTACTGGGTAAGCGTTGTGGCCTGACGGGGGTGCAGGGTAAGCATTGTGGCCTGACGGGGGTGCGGGGCCCTGGGTCGGGTCGTACGCAGAGGGGTCCCCCTGTTCGCCACGAACGGGGGCTGTGCGAGCACGCCCAGTCATGCCTGGCGGCATCGGTGGCGCGCCGGTGGGGGGTTGTGGGTAGCGAGGCGCACCTGGCGGCATCGGCGGCGCACCTGGTGGCATCGGCGGCCCGCCAGTAGGAGGTTGTGGGTAGCGAGGTCCACCTGGCGGCATCGGCGCGGCACCGGTAGGGGGCTGCGGGTAGCGAGGCGCACCTGGCGGCATCGGCGGCGCACCCGGTGGCATCGGCGGCCCACCTGCGGTCTTCAACTTGGGCGGCATAGGTGGCATTCGTGCGCCACCAGGAGGCTGAGGGTAGGCTGGCATGCCTGGTGGCCTCGGAGGTCCGCCGCTGCTCATGGTTCAACGTAGTCGCCAAAGGACCGCCCGGCGGTTATGCGAAAGAAAAGAAAAAAAACTGGGTGGAGTTATTGCGCTGCGTCCGATGAAGGCTCGTCACGCATGTAGATGAGGACCGGGAAGTCATGTCAGGGGGGTAGGGAGAGAGAGAGAGAGAGAGAGGTGGCGAGGGAGTGGCGGAGAGAGCGGATGGGAGACAGAAAAAAAAAAGTAGTCCTGCACTGGAGGTGCCTCGCTCCTAGGCGCACCATAGTTTGCCTCACCTGTGTGAGCCTCGACATATTTTTCTTCTTTCTTTGATAGTGCGTTCAGTGCGACAGTTTCATGGTTACACCTTTGAGGATTTGCCTTTTCGTGTGTTTTCTCGTGCGGGCATCAATAGCGCGGTGTGGTATTCAACAGCCGCCGATGGGTGGTGGCCGGATCATTTTGGACTCCCTCTTCCAGTTCGCCGCTTAGTCTGTTATTCGTGTGGACATGCCTCAGTGGCCCTGTGCGTCTGACACTGTGAAGGCTGTGTCCACAAAGTCCTTCTTGCGCTTGAGGATGAAGACTGCGTCGTGCAGCACAGCGTACTCAACGCGCAGGTTGCCCATACACAAGTAGGGAACCTTCGTCCAGCGAACCAACTCGAAGCCGCACGGTAACAGCACATTCTCGACCAACTTGTTCGCGGATTGCTCGAAACTGGCACCGCGGCTGCACAGGCCACCCGCCATGGGCAGTCGTTCAGAGGGGGGGTGTTGGCGAGCGTTGTACTCAACGAACGGGCACCAGGGCAGCACGACCGCGAGAACGAGTATCCCGTTAGGCGAGAGAGAGTCGCGCATCTCACGCAGCAGCGTCAGGGGGGTGTCAGCGCGGTCGAGCACGTTCAAGCAGGAGATGACGTCAAAGACGCGGCGATTCGGGTCCCTCGCCAACGCGGTCGGTGCTGGAGAGGCGCTAGCAGGCTCGTTGTCGTCGTCGCTGCCGCTGTGTTTAAGCTTGGCGGTGTGTGTGATGCTGCGAGTTGGGCCAGGCGGGCCTGCGGGGCGCGTCTCAGCCCGCTTCTCGTGGTGGAACGGGTCCGTGTGATCGAGAACGGAATAGCCTCGCTGCTTGAGACGGTAGCGCATACTGACGGAGTACTCTGTGGTGAAGACGGCCTCGAACAGCGGTGCCAGCTTCGCCGTGACGCCGCCGTCGCCCGCACCAATGTCGAGCAGTGAGCCGAAGCGGTGGGAGGCCGGCAGTGAGGGGATGAGGTCGAGGCCGGACGCTGTCTGCACAACGGCCTCCTCTGGCATTGACGGGCCACCAGGCACGGCGCTGGCGGCGGCGGCCGGTGCCGGGTCGGACGGTGAGTGGGTCACCGCGGCGGACGACGTCACCACCTCCGGCGTCGAAGGCGTGCGCGGCGGTCGCAGAAGCCGGCGGCACTGCTCGGTCGACAAGACAAACATCCCACCGATCCCGAGCAGTCCGTTGGAGGTTGTACGCGACATCCCAAGGCAGCGCAACACATCCGCCAGCAGGAGCCGCGCCAGGCTCAGCTCGTTGGCCGAGTGGTTCAGGAACTCGCGGGTCTCGTCATCGCAGGTGCTTGGCTCAAACGTGGCGACGAGCAGCGGGGACAATTCCGCGAAGGTCGGGGCGTACCGTATCGGCGGACGGTATCGTGTACCGTTGGTAAAACGCTGAAAATCGTTGACGAGGGTGCGCATGTGAGGCGTGTGTATGTGTATGTGTGCGTGTGCGTGTGCGTGTGTGTGTGTGTGTGTGGGTGGGTGTGTGTGTGCGTAAGTTGAAGAGGTGGGGGAAAGAGAAGGCAGCCGCTTCGTCACTCTCGTCGTAGCAGCCGCGCGTCAAAAGAAGGAACAGAAAGAAGAAGAAAAGAAGCGTAGTGTTCGTGTGAAAGCACATGCTGGTACCAAGGTATGCTGCGACGGTGGCTAGGAGATGAAGCAACAAGTACGTTTCCTTTTTCTTGCCTGCGCAAGCACCGCATTGTGTCGGGAGTGAGTGCGAAGTACGGGCACGCTGAAAAGAGAAGAAAAGGGAGGCGTCTTCAGTTGACCAGCTCCCGGTGGATTCAACGTTGAGCCGCACAGATTCGCCTTTTCGCGACCACGTTCACAGCTGCACCCAAGTCCCGCGGTGCGGTGCCATGGTGACTGGCGCATTTTCCGTGTGTGCGGGTCACGTTGAGCGAACACTGTTGCTGTCGTCCGTCCGCTTTGGTTGATTGGTGCATGTCCGCGATTGTGTGTGTTGTGTGTGGGTGTGTGGGTGTGGGTGGGTAGGTGTGTGTGTGTGTGTGTGTGTGTGTCAACGCCACGGACGACAGTGCCGGTACGTAACGACAGTAGAGAACTCATCCCTGCCCTGGGCATCAGGTCTCCTAAAGTGTGAAGGGGAGGACCAAGAAAGAAGGAAAAAGGCTGAGACACAAATGCTCGAAGCAACCACAATCATCATCATCATCATCATCAACCCAGAATTATTGACAACAGCAGTTCACAGCTAGCTGACGCCTCAACTCAGCTCTGAACATGGCATCCTAGCCAGAGTAACCTGGAAGAAAAAAAAGAAGGGGAAACAAGCAGCGGTGCAGCGGTGTTCTTGCTCGCTCGCTCTCTCTCTCTCTCTGCACTGTTTCGCCACGGAGCAACGTGGAATGGACAGTGAGCGGCGCCGTGGCGGTCGAGTGAAGCACAAAGATACGGGTAGGTGCACCACACAGAAATGGATGGAAAACAAGAAGGGAACGAGGGGAGCAGTTCTGTGAGCGGTGTCAGCAGCGTGGTGGACGATCACCCGTCTGCTGTCACATCGAGGAAACTGTGTGACCCGTGCGCAGAGGTCCTTCATTTTCAGGTGCGTGGAGTGCACGAGAAAAGAAAAACTGCCAAGGGGAAGGAGAAGAAAGGCAGTCCGAGACATACGCTTCAATCACTGTACATGAAAGAGAGAGAAAAACAAAAATGTGTGCGAGTACTTGTGACGGCGATGTGTCTGCTTTTTGGTTTCTCTCACTTTTCGTTTCGCTTCCTTCTGTTGTGAAATGCGCACGTGGGAGGAGGTCTGTGCATCCGCAAGGAAAGGGGAAGGTAGGAGTGGAGGGACGAGGCATGGAGCACAGACCGTGGCTGCTGTGGCTGCACGGCGACGGCAGAATACCGCTTCGCTACCAAAAAAAAAAGGAAAAGAAACGCAACAAGAACAAGAACAAGGAAACAACCAAGAGAAGCAATTAGAAAGGAACACACAAAAAAAAAAAAAGAGGTACGTAACGCGAATTGCATCGTGTAGGTTACGAGCACAGCCACTCAGTCCCGCGTCTTGACAGTTCCGACAGCTTGACAACTCACCTTTAATGCACCTTACACACTGCCGAACAGCACATTGCGTTCTCTATCTCTCTCCCTGTGGGTGGAGCGGTTTCATGGAATTCCAGTTTTTTTGTTGTTGTTGTTTCTGCGCAAGCGCACGACGGGGGAGGGGGGGGCTGTCAGTGGTGGTCCAGTGAGCCGTTGCGCTGCGCCTCTGAGGCCTGCCACGCCTTCAAGACGCTCTCCAGCACCGACAGGAGCACCGCGCGATCCCCGCCACCTCCCTCGACGGCGTTGTAAAAGGATTTCACCGACATCCCAACCGGACTCGTGACGCGCGACACTGGTGACCGTGTGGGCCGCGACGCCGTGCTGGATTCCGTTCCCTCCACGTCCGTCAGAAGCGGGGACGGTGAGGCGGCCACGTGCGCCGCAAGCGACGTCAGCACCGGTTCCAACCGCGACCGCATGGAGGCGTTCGTGCGAAGTAGGATGAGGCTCTGAGCGTCCGACAGCAGCGTCGGTGCGTACAGCAGGTGTGCACCCACACTGACGGGAACATTGGTGGGTGCCACCGTCGTGGCTGTGGTGGTGGTCGTCGTCTGGTGCTGTGACGGCGCGGAGCTGGAGAGAGACGACACGTAGGACTCCACCGCGCCGCCGGTCGTTTCGGTGAATGTCCGACCGCTGCCCTGCCGGCGCGGAAGACGACCGCGGCGTGCATTTGCGGAGGAGTCCTCATCGCTTCCCTCCGCCAACGATGCGGCGGATGCACGTGGCATTGGTGCTGCCAATGCCGTGCCTGAGGGCAACGGTGAGCCGGCCGAATCTTTTCGCGCTGTGGGTTGGCAACGGCACTGTTCAGTCTGTGCATGCCGCAGCCGGCGCACGTGCCGCTTCAGGCGTCTCACCTCCTCACGCAGTTTCCGGACCTCCTCCTCCGCCTGATACGCCTGTGCAAAGAACTTGCTGAACTCCTCGACGAGCGACTCAAGGTCTTGCATGTCGGGTGAAATCGCCACGGAGGCGGGTGTGGCGCACGAACCTGGGCTGCCGGGGTTGCTGCCGCCTGTCGGGCTGACTGACGTCTGAAGCCCCACTGGCGTGCTGGCCACGGACGTTCCGTGGGCCTCCTCCAGCGGCATAGCAATCTGCTCCTGCATGGCGTTCTGGTAGAAGCGACGGGTGTTGAGGACCGCGTCATCGGCGGGTGTGTACACAGCGGATGCGAAGTCGTCATCGTCATCGTCGTCGTCGTCATCAAAGACAAAGTCGTCGATTGACGTGGCGTCTGAGCGTGAAAGCGCCAGCATGTCATCGTCCTCATCGTCGTCAAGGTCAGGGTTCAGGGCAAGGTGGCGTGGATCGAGCGGGGGACGCTCCGCATCCGTGTTGACGACGCGGCAGAAGCGCGGCTCGTCCACGGGCGCTTCACCGTCTCTGTGGACCACCTCGTCGGGTGGAGTGGTGGACGCCGAGGCGGCAGCTGGGGCAGCATGCACATCGTCTTGTGTGTGTGTGCGCGGCAGCCCCTGAAGCGACGATGAGGCTGCCACGGAGCCGCTAGCCGTTCCACCCGGCGTGCTCTCAGAGGTGCGTGAGCCAGAGTGGTTGGTAAGCGGGAGGACGGTGGGGTCTGCCGAGTCGTTGGCGGCGTCGCGTGCCGAAGACGGCTCCTTTTGCGTCGTGTCCATTATCGCTTCAGCCGGCGCACCGTCAGCGGGCGTGGAGGCGGTGAATGCAGTGGCTGTGGACGTCTGTGTTGAGGCAGCCATGAACTGCTGGCGCTGATGCAACCGCTCTTGACGTCTTTCCTTCTCGCCAGCGAGGGTCTGCTGTTCGTGCGTGAACTGAGCCATAAAGTCGGGGTTGGCACTGTTGAGAACCACCCGCGGACGGCACTCAGTGTCAATGACAACGATGCCAACATCGACAACGGGGATACCATCTTCGCCAATCTCACCACCACCAGCAGAGCGTCCGGTCGGAGCATCAGCCCCTGCACCACCGCTGGCCGCGTCGCTCTGCTGCTGCAGCGCACGGGTCAGGAAGTCGCGATCACCCTGGCCAAGCCCCACGCGGCTGCGGCGAGGCTGTTGAGGCACACTACCCACCGCGTACGCGTTGGA
Source organism: Wallacemonas sp. TrypX (assembly GCA_030849625.1). Taxonomy (NCBI): domain Eukaryota; phylum Euglenozoa; class Kinetoplastea; order Trypanosomatida; family Trypanosomatidae; genus Wallacemonas; species Wallacemonas sp. TrypX. The sequence continues at coordinate 9,693 of JASANP010001037.1, forward strand.
GCCTTCACTGCGTGGGCCGCTGCCGTCCGCAGGGGTGGCACCGACTGCGCTCCCTGGGCTCCCAAGCGGCGACTCGCCGCCGGTTGTGCTGCCGGCGACGCTACTGCCCGTCACCGACGCCCCACTGCCTCCTGCCGTGGCCGTGGTCGCCCGTCCAGGTGAGCCGGTGGTCCCGTTGCGGTGGCTCTGCTGGTAGCCCGGCGTCAGACGAGGGTCTGCCCACGTGGAGAGCTGCGTGTTGGTGTCCGTGAAGTAGCGTCGGCCGTCCTCGGTGAAGTGCTCCTCCCAGCCGGTCGGGAGTTTCTTGGTGCTGCGCCGGGTCGTGGCCGAGGTGACGCGGGGAATCGTGCGCATGCGGTAGCCGGTGACGGCGAGCGTGAGGTCGCGATTGAGTCGTCCCAGTGCTGTCATGCTGTTGTACACGCAGATAAGCACAGAAGTGAACATGTTGCCGAAGCACAGCGCCGGCACAAGGATGGTGGCGGCGTGGTGGTGGAGCGGCGGGGGCATTGGTGTGTTCTGTATCGATGCCCAGCTCTGCTCTTCGCCTAGAGGAATCGCCTGGCTTCGGGCGAGGATGGTTGAAGCCAGCCAAGTCTGCGCAGCGGGGTCTTCAGCGAGGCATAGCACATGGAAAGTGGCGCACCGACAGGCATCTGTGTACGCTGTGAGTGAGAAGAGTAGCGAGGAGCCGGACTCCGACTGAAACATAGAGGCCTCCAGGGCTCGGGCCAGGTTTTCGAGGCCAACGTCCAGTGCGGAGAGTGCGTCGTTGGTGCTCTCGGCGGGAGTCACACGTGCGTTGAGGACGAAGGAGTCAGTCGTCGGTCTGTGCGGGCGTCCCGTGCCTGTGTCGGCGCCTGTGTCCTCAAACTCGGACGGCGTCGGTGGCGGGGCGAGGCGGAGAACAAGTTCAATGTGCTTGTTGCCAAGATCCAGCAGGTCCACCACGTTGACGGCGTCGAAGGCGATGAAGCTGGCCTCGATGCGCGTGAAGCGGTGGGCGGATGCGCCGATTGGAGGAAACACAAAGGCGGCGCCAGTGGCGTTGGTAGAAGAGCCCATGCGGTTCATCGCCTCTTCACTGCCCGAGGTGGTGCTGGGGTTGGCAGTGGAGAGCGCTTGCTGTTCTTTCCTTTCCATGTAACGGTCCATGAACATGCGGATGCCGTGCGGCAGCAGTCCACACTCTTCCGGTGTGCCAATCAGGCCCATCTGCTTCATTTCCTGCGTAGCGCCGTAGACGAGCACCATGGAGCTCACACAGTGATCCACGACAGCGGTCACCGCAGGCTGCAACGTCGCGCGCAGGACCGGCTCCAGCGAGGAGTGCAGACTGTACTGCAGCAACCCTTCTGGTGTGGGTGTTTCGGAAGGAATGAACTCCACGTTGGCAATGCGCGCGAGCAGCTCGTCGTTGCCGTAGGTGACCGGAGGGTCGTTGACGGCTTGTACACATTCACGCAGCGCCTCGAGCTCCTCACTGGGCATGGGGAATGGGTGGCCCGAGGTGCCCGAACCGCCGTCAGAGCCGTCACTGCTGTTGCCGTCATCGTAGTCAACGGTGCAGAGCTGGATGCCGCAGCGTTCGGCGGCCGTCACGTGTTCGAGCCCCGAGAGGGAGCCTTCGCCCACGGGTGATGCACCGAACCCCTCGCCGAAGATGACGCTGCCGGTGGCGGCGGCCGCCGCACCGGAGCGAAGGCTTTCCTGGTTCGGTGCGCCTGCGTCACCGCTCGCGCTAGGTGGCGTGGTGCTGCTCACCGCGTGGCCGCCTCCACCGCCCATCGAGGACGGACCTTCACCCGCAGCACTGTGGCCGGCGTTGCCCACGGCGGTGGCCCGCTGGTTCTCCAGTGCCGTCGCCTGTGTCGTTGTCTTGGCGTGGAAGGACGTTGTCGAGCCACTTGAGCCGGCCTGCTTGCCGGGGAACGGCCCTGCGCTGTCCTGAGAGCACTCTTGAAGCGGACGCAGTTGCACGGCCCACGGTTCACCCGCAAAAGACTGAAGAGCCACGTTCATGCACCAGCGTACGCACCCGCTTGCCACAGGCGCCGCGTTGGGGCCAATGCCGCCCGCCGCCTGCGCGCCGCCTAACGCAGCTGTTTCGCCAAGGCTCTGCTTCATGGCGTGCGACTCAGGCACGTCTCGATGAGTGTGTGTGTGTGTGTGTGATCCGATGCCTTATCAGGGCTCCCGCCTGTGCAGGACGAGGAGAGAAGCAGGCGAAGGGGAGCGGGAGAGGAACCAGGCACAGCAGCGCCAATGCCCTCCTTTGTCACCTCACAGCCCAACAACAACAAATAAAGTCAAGAAAAAAAGGACTGCTGTTTACACTGTGCACGCGGTGGATGGTGTGGTTTCGCTGAGTTGGGAACAAAAAACAAGTGCGTCTGTGCTTGTGTGTGTTTATGACAATCGGGGCGAAGAGGCGAAATACCGCTAACAAGGAAAAGAGGAGACCGTCAACGGTACAGCTGCCGAAGAGGCGTTAGAACTGAAGAAGAAGAAAAAGAAAAAAAATGTTGTTATTGGTGTTTAGCCACAACCAGACAAGAAATGGAGAATAGCTGGAGACAGAACAGAGCGTACGCACGAGGTACCGAACGTGCTGGGTGGGCAGGACCACTAACGCCAATGGGGTGCAGGAGTGTGTGAGAGTGAGAAAGAGAAAGAGAGAGAGAAAAAGGCCCCTCCTTTTGTTTCTGGTGTGCACGACGTTTCTTGGTAGCCAGTACGCCCGACGCGATTGTGGCTTCGCCTTCTGTGAGTCAGTCCAATGCACGCGTCAACACACACAAAAAATGAGTTTGCTTTCTACACCTGGGATGCGGCCGCCCTTTGAGGGTTGTGGGAAGAACAAAATAATCAGGCGTCCGGGATATTTTCAGGCGGCGAATCTGACGACCTTCGTTGACCTCCCAGTGGTCCGGGTGTGTGCCTCTGTGTTTGTGTGTGTGTGTGTGTGTGGTTCAAGCCAATGCTTGGCAAACCCGCTCCTTCTGTGTGACGGTCTTCTCTTTAGTGACACTTTATCAACCGAATCGGTGACAGATGAAAAAGAAATTAAAGACTCGTAAATGATGCCGTTAATGACTTACCGTGATAATGACAGGTTGAAGGACAAAGCATAAGGGCGATAAGAATTAGAAGAGACACAGTGAAGGGGAAGAGCGAGATGTGGGGGGTGAAGCAAGAAAAAGAAAAGTTACGGTCGACAGTTGATGGTGGCACACTCGCCGCGCGTAGGACGATTGTTGGTGATACCGAGAGAGTTAGGTAGAACACCACATGTGCACGCTTGAGGTTGCAGAGCTCGTTGTGTTGCACCTTGACGAGTTGTTTCACTTGGAGACAGACACGGATGCCAAAAAAGAAACAAGGACGCTGTGTCGCGAGGAGATAAAGTGGGAGTCACTCTATCCGCACTTTTTTGTTTTTGGTGTGTGTGTGTGTGTATGTGTGTGTGTTCTTGTTGCCTTCGTTCCTCTCATATCCCTCTCTTTACGTGAGGTGAACGGTGGTGCCTCTGTTGGCGTTGTGGTCATCCCGTGTACTGCACATCGTGTGCATGGAAGAGAGGAAAAGGCAGACTTTCATGTTTGCAACAGAGGCGACATGTCTGCTCAGTGTTCGCACTTGAGGGGGTATTCTGTCGGCATTGACTGTCGCGCTTTCCCAGTTTGAATCAGGCATGTACGCAGCAGGTGGCACAAGCACTGACACCCGCGGAAAACAAAAAAAAATGACCAGCACGTGATGGTGAATGAGCTCACGTCACAGATGAACGAGCACAAGCTGCGAACAAAAAGGAAAAATCAAAGCACGGAGAGAGCGTTGGCGGTTATACATGAGAAACTTGCCGCTGCTCTCCTTTTTTCCCCTCCTCTTCACGCTGATGAAAACCATTTGTTTTTGTCTTTTTTGTTTAGAAAAGGGAAAAGGAAAGAGGTTTCCCTGTTAGCTCGCGTGCTCCCACACCCCTATGGACGCCCCTGTTGGGTGGAGCTGCCTGTGAAGAGGGGGAACAGCCTGCGCACGTGCGCGGCGGGTGGCGGTGAAACACCGTGGCCGGTGCCTCCGGGGGAGGGGACTCCTCCTTCTGTCAATTCCCTCTTCCCTCCTTCACCGCACGTGAGGTGTCCTTGCGTGATTCTTGCCGACTGTGCACGCCTAACGAGTGTGGCTAGTCTTCGTCTGGGTTGGGTTGCTCCATGACGATGCGCAGCTCGAGGCGGGTCCAGAGTTTGCGTTGGATTCGCTTGGTCTTCTGGCGCGCGACAAAGCCTCTCGCCACGCGCTGCATATCAATGGCAGCCCTATTGCGTCGCTCCCATTGCTGTATTTCCTGCGTGGCAAGACGAAACACGTGATGCCGCAGCGCAACGTCCTTGCGAACAAGGTAGCCAGCCGCGACACGGTGCAGGAGCGCCACCTCATCCTTGGAGACGGTGAGGGCAAGCATGAACTGCACGTGGGCACGTGCGCTGGCACCGCGTGCGACACGTTGAATCAGCGCACACGCCTGGGCGGGGGTGAGAGGAGGCTTTTCTGCGCTCAGTTTTAGGCCACCCAGCTGGTTTAACATCGCATCGTCAGCGGCGCCAACCTTCAGCATTGTGTTGACTAGCGCTGCGCGATGCAACTGGCGGACTTCCTCGAACTCCTCGGCATCCTCCTCAGGAATCGCGACACCGTCCCACCCCACCGGAGATTCTCCCGTCGGTGAAGGTGTGTCAGAGGATGACGCCGAGCTCGATGGAGACGACGGCGTGGGTGACTCACCACGCCCGTCTTGCGCACCAGGTGGCACCACTGCGGCCGTACTTCTTGGTGGGGCACCTGGCAACGTGCCCAGCGCGCCGTCCTCCCCGCCCAACGCGACGGGGTCCTTGGGGATGGGTGACGTAAGGCTTGTCGTGCCGTTCGAAATCAGCTCGCCCGCCTCGGCGTCATCGGCGTCGTGGGTGCGGGCACGTCGAGTTGAGCTATCCACGTTACGGCTGTAGCCAAGGTTGAAAATGTCGGCGAGCGAGGCAGACGTCATGGCGAGTGCGCTGATCGTGTTGCCAAGACCGGCCATCCCGTTGCGTGCGGTGGTGCTGAAGCTGAAAGGCAGTGAGTACGTCATGCTGCCAGTCGCCGATCGCATGGATCGAAACACGGAGCCGTCCATGCCCGACACAGACGCACCGGCGGCAGCCGTGCCGCGCCCGGGCTGGCGCGGTGAGTTGAGCACCACACTGCCACCCTCCGACCCCGAGTGTGAGCTCTCCGTGACGGAAGACTCCGCGGCAGAGCGCGGGCTGAGTGGGAACGGCACGTTCGCCTGCGCCTCGGTCGTGGAGCTTGGGGACGGGGGCACGCCAGCCTCTTCCAGAGCCGATGGTGGGGTAAACGGTGGCACTGGACCCACCGGCACGGCACTGGCCACGCCAGACGCCAAGCTGTTGACGCGCTGTGGCAGCGTACCCGGCGGTGGGGCGGGCGGAAACAGCGGCGGCAGCGGCGGCTGGCTCAGGCTGCCGCTTCCCGCACTGCCCTCGCTGGCGCGGTGGAGTGCGGCCAGTGGAATGGGTCCGTCGGTGCTGCCAGTGACGCGTTCGCCCGCAGCGCTGTTGTGGAAATGGCTGTTGGTGACCGTGATGTGCGTCGTGCCTGACCGAAGCTGACCCACCGCTGCGCCACCATGGTTGCCGTCTGCGGAGCCAGGTGTGAGGCGTGTCGGCACTGAACCTGACGTACAGGTGACGGACAGCGTGCTGCTCGAGCCGCCCGTTCCGCTGCCGGCAAAGGGTGTGTTGTGCATGGACGCTGGTGCGCTCGAGAAGGCATCGAGGTGGCTTGGCGGCTGGCTGCCAGCTGTGCTCGCGACGGCGAGCGGTGAGACAGCTGTCGGCGCGTTGGGAGGCGTTCTGGTATCCACAGCCGCACGCAGTGCCGTTGGTGGCCGCATACCACTTGCCGCCTCCGAGGCCTCGCCACTCATGACTAACGCCAGCATCTTGTCTAGCCTCGACGAATCGTCCAGTTCCATCTGGCTGTCACCGCCACCAACAGCACCCACCACACCCACCGGGGCCGAGGTCAGGGAATGCGTCGGCCCGGCAGAAAAGTTTTCGCCAGGGAGGAGAAAAGGCACGAACGTCATCCCCACGCACGGCGACGTCAAGGACGTGCTGGCGGTGTTGGTCGTGTGAGTGTTGCCGGACGTCGTGGGCAACGTCAAAGTGGCAGAGCGTGAGCCATTCTCCGTCATGGGCACCGTCAGCGTTTCCGGGTGAGTGGCCACTCCGCCCAGAATAGGGGCAGCCGGTTGCGTGAGCTCAGTCGTTGGCGGGGGCGGTGGTGGCTGTGCGGCGACGGGGTTCTCCACGCTGACTCCCACCACGTCCCCGGCCGGCTTGGTGTTCCCGTCCGCGTTTGACGGGTACGGCGAGAGCGGCTGTGGGGAGAGGGGCGCGTACCTGTCAGGCACAAGTCGCCCATGTGTGTGGGTGGCAGGAAACAGAAAGGGGCGGCCATCCACTGGTGCGAAGCCTGCCGCCTCTGTGGCCGTGTGGTCGCCACCACCATCGTCGCCACCGCCGCCGACGATGCCGCGTCCGGGCGCGCCGTGCGCCTCCAGAAGAATGTCCTGTGCCACCCTGTGCAAATCCATCTCTTCGGATGTCTCTGGCCACTGGGTTCTTGGATAGTACACCTGCTGCTGCGCCATGTAGAAGGGGAGATCGGCAATGAACGTTGGCGGCGTTCGCAGACCCGGGTTGCTGACGTGACTGATGCTCTCCACGTCATATCCGGCCAAGGAAGTTGACGGGGTCGAGTCCAGCGAGAAACGCAGATTCCCCGGTACACCCTCCTCGTTAGCCGGGTCCACCAGGTCCACCAGATTCTCGCAGTGGGCGATAGGCTGTGGACGTATCGGCGAGCCTTGCTCGACCACCGTGCCGAGGGATGATTGTGGTGGTGCGGACGGCGGGAAGGTATGAGGCTGTGTCCGGTGCATGAGCTGCTTCAACCGGACATCAAGTGCCTGCTCTTCATGGCGTTCCAGGTGCAGCGTGCCAGCCTGGCGTCGTGCGAGATAGCCACGGCCGACGGCCTGGATAGTGGCGATGGACTTGCGGGCGGCCTTGATGGAGCCTCGGAACCAGCTGCTACCGAGCGTCTCGGGGGCTTCCACGATGGATCTCTCCGGCGCAACGCCCCGAAAGGTGTCAGACTCAGTCACTGACGCCGCCGACGCTGCCGCCGCCGCCGCAACGAACCGCATCGTGTTTCGTAGCTCGCGATCAAAGTCAGCGTACGCGGTGGTCCCGCTATCCGCGAGAGTGTATGTGCCGTCTGTAAAGAAAGAGCCAGGCTCGGTCGCAAACACATCATCGCTGCTGTCGCCGACGGTGTGTGTGATAAGGCTCTGATCGCCACCGAAGCCCACTAGCGTCGTGCGCGTGCTGCTCGCCAGTCGCGAGGCCTGCAGTGCATCGGACGTCGTCACAAGGCTGTCCATCCCACGCGCGCGCAGTGAGTTGATCAAGAACCGCATTGTCGACGCCATCGTCTTTGGTGACGTTCGGCCGTCTTCTGCCGCCACCTTCCCATCAACGCGAATGGCTGCGCCGCCGTTGGGTGTCGCGGCCGCCCCTTGACCTGCCCTCGTGGCGTACTGGCTGAGCACGGCGAGAAGGGATTCGGCGTGCGGGTCGGCGCGGTCCCCAACTTCCGTCACGGCAAGAGGGTGTGCGGCGCCGTCGTCGTCGTGGTCGGGCGGCCCAGACAGGCACAACGCGGGTGGTCTTAGCGCGACCAGCAAAGGCGGCTCGGTGCACGCCAGGCCGGTGTCTGTGGCTCCCGGTGCCTTCTTGGCCCGGCTCGAGCTCATGATCGATCCCCTCTCCGCACGGTCGACGGGGAGAACGAACTCCATCAAAGGTGGTGGCGGTGGTGCGTCGGGCGAGGCGACAGCGCTCGGCATCGGCTGAACCTTGTCGGAGACGACGATGATGGGTGACGCTGCGGCACCCGTCACTCCAGCCTCTGGTCGCCTTGCCTTGTCCGAGCGCACGGACTCCATGAGGGTCACAACATCGAGCGTGGGTACGGTGTTCAACGGACTCAAGGGGTAGATGAGATCGGGGGCCTTTGGTGTACCAACGTCGTGTCGGGCGGCCATACGCTGACGTCGCATCAGCGCTCCCAGCTCTCGCCGGCCTTGGTAGCCTCGCGTGGTGGCCTGGATGATGGTGGCGCATACCCCGAGTAGGAGCGGTGGCAAGGTGTAGCCCTGGTGGCTGTCGTCCGATACACTCGTTGGGCTCCTGATTCGTTGCGTGGGGTGCGTCGCCGCCGAGCCGAGCGGAGGTGAGTTTTCCTCTCCGTCAACGCTGACATCGAGGGTTTCAGCTACGGCGCTTGGCACGGTGGGGGCGTAGGGGTGTGTGACGCTGCTAGTCGAGCTACTCGCGCGGCTGCGGGTGTCAGGCGAGGATGGTGTTTCATGGGAAGAAGAGGCATCGGCCGTCAAGGGACCCAGCGACTCGCTGTGGGTCCGCCTGACAAAGTCTGCGGCGGGTCGACTCAAGAGTGCGCGCTTGGGCAGCAGCTGAGATGTTCGCCGCGAGGACGTGATGACCTGGCTGTCCGTGTCGCTCTCCGCCTCCCCGCTGCTCGTGAGCTGAGATGTCCTGCGACACCCCTCCTTCACGTGCGCCTTGCGCGGTGGCGGTGTCGGTGAGGTGTCAGCGCGTTGTGTCGCCACCGCGGCAGCTGCCTCAGGCAACCCCGCACTCGTGTGCGACGAGACTGAAGACAGCCACGAAGCATTGGAGCGTGTTGCCTGGAGGGGCGGCGTGCCGGGCGGTGTGTTCGCCGCCGTGGGCGTGGGTGTTGTGTCCCCATCGAGCGAGAGTGACGGTGGTGGTGGCTCATGGCGACGGTGCTTACGCGGATCGGCCGGGCCGTCACGCGGGTGTGGCGACGTGTCCCTCCCTTCCTTGCCCGCTGAGGCGCCGGTTGAGGTGTTCACCGCGTTGGTCGTCGTTGCCGCGCGGTTCGCCGTGTGTGCTGGCGGATTAGTTCCAAAGGAGTGTGTCCGCGACAGTGAGAGTGCAATCATGCTTGACGGCGCGGGCTTCGGCACCGTCGCGGCGGTGGACAGCAGCACGGCCTCGTCGTACGTCGGCGGCGGAGGCAGGTCCTCAAGCGCAGACACGTTCTCTTCGCTGCTTGTACACGTGAGCTTCGTCACGGTCGCGGATGTGTTCGGTGAAGACGGCACAGGCACGCATAGTGTCGGAGCGGTGACGTCGGTGTTTGGCGAAACACGCGCTGCACGGGCAATGTGCTTGTCACGGACAGAGAGTGGGGTGTCCGTGTCGCCGTGCTGTCTGGACGGCGGTGTTGGCACGCGCAACGCGCTCGTCGACTTGTCGTGCCGGCTCGACTGGTTGCTCATGTCCAACGAGCCTGTCGCGCTCGCTGACGTGGCCGAGTGGCGCAGGCTATTCTGGCTCCGCCGTGTCGCTCGCCGCGGCTTTTCTTTGCGTTTGGACCCGGCGGGGTACTCGGTCGAGTGACGCGTGCCACTGGAGCTGCTAGTGCTGCCGTGTTGGCGATGTGGGGTGGCTCGGTGTCGGCGGTGCCGCCCACGAGAGCTGTGGCGGAGGCTGCCCGCGCTGTCCCTCGTCGGAGAGGAAGTGGACACCCGCTCGATGAAGGAGGTGTCGCTGCCTGTGTTCGTTGCGATCAAGGCTGTCGCCGAGGTCGAAGCAGGGGTGCCAATGACGGGCACCACTGCGCCTGAACTGGCACCGTCCAGGGACTGGCTCACCGCGCGCTGAGTGCGGCTGCGGCGCGACTGGGGACAGCGTGGCTTGCGGTGCGCTCCGTCGCTCGGCACGATGTTCTGGCAACGGCTGTCGTCCGTGCTGCTTACATTATCACGCGAGGTGTTCAGCGACGGGATCACGCCGTTGTTCTCGCTGAGAAGTGGGGCCGCATCACGAACGGTTTGCACGGGCGTGGTGCGCTGAGAGCCGGTCTCCGCTGCTGCTGCGGCCGCTGCTGCCGCTGCTGCATCGACTGAGCGCGGCGCAGCGGCATCTGGCCACGATGACTGAGACCAAGAGGTTGACGTGGCACGGTCACGGCGTGCAGTGTTGGCATTGGCGTGATTGCTGCTATTTCTGTAGTAGCGCGCACGCATCTGCTCGGCCGCGTCAACACCGTACGGGTGGGGTGCTGCCACCGTCACGGCTGCCATGGAAGCGGCCCGGCCAACGTTGCCCGCACCACCACTGCTACCGCCGCCGCCCCAGCCACGGCGCGAGCCACCATTGGAAGAAGTGTGCGGTGTGGTGGGAGGGTTGGGGGTGAGGGAAACCAGCGGAGATGAGGGATGCACAGTGTGCGGGCCACCCTCGCCGAACTCGCCTCGCGCCGACCCGGTCGTCGTCCCCACCCGCACTGGTTCGCTGCCGCAGGACGAGGACGGTGTCAGGCTGTAGCGGTGTGGCACCCCCGAGTGCGCCGCCGACCCCGAGTGCGCCGCCGACCCCGTCGCCGAGGAAGCGTTCGGCGGTGCGAGCTTGTTCGCTGACTGCAAGGGCACTACACCATGTGCCGCGCCACCACCCTCCTGTAGAGCGCTGTAGTGCGGCAGGCTGTGGGCTTGCCCTGGTGTGGGCGAAGCCGGTGAGTGGTGCGGCCGTCCTTGAAAGGAGACGCCGCCGCCGCCGCTCGGCGAGCCCGCATTCGGCGAGCCCCACGAAGGAATCAGGGAGCCGGATCTGGTATCATAAACATGAATAGAAGAGGGCGGCCGCGTGAAGGGGCTTGGCAACGCTGCCGCGGTGTCAGCGGGAGGAATAATGGCCAGCGTGCCGGTCCTTGATCGCCCTTCGTGGCCGTGCGTCTCTGTACCGCGGGTCGGTGGCACGTCGGGCTTTGCGCTGTGAGGGGCCGCAGGGAAAACGCCCCGGTCATCGAGCGCGGACTGTCGCGGCGGCGAAGCGTGCGCCTCAGAGGCCGTTGCGCCGGCTTCCAGAAGGCTCAAGACTTGGTACGGGGTGCGGCGCCAGAGTTGCATGAGTACCGTAAAGCGGTAGAGCGAGATGACTGGCCAGATGGTGTCAAAAGGCTGCGCGCGAATGAGTGCAGGTGTTCGCAACCAGCTCTGCCAGTAAGGTAGCGCGCTCGTCGCTGGCGTGCTGCCTGCTTCGCCGTTCGGGTTCACCGTGAAGAGCAGCTGCAGGGGGAAGCTGGGTATCGTTCGCACGAGGTCATCGGCAAACAGAAGCCACGCAGTGGGGCCGCGGTCGTCCTGCTGAGGCCCCGCCTGGCCAAGGTATTGTGGGGCCGACGGTGACGACGAGGGACGGTGGCGCACACGCGTGATGACGCCGTCGCCGTTGAGCTCGCAGCACTGCGCGCCGGCGAGAACAAACACCGGAAAATACGGCTGGGACAGGCGGAACTGCCGCTCGTACGGGGACTCCGTGAGTGACGATGGCGCCACGCCGTGCTGTGCCTCCAGGGTGTCGTCGGCCTCTGCGTAGTCGTTCGGTGCCGACACGAGGGTGGCTGGGAGGTCCTGTCCGTGGAGAAGGAAGGGCAGCATATCCGGCAAGTAGACACGGTGGGTGTTGTGTAGCGGTTCTGGCGAGGACGCCGCGGCGGTGAATGAAGGCGCGGACAAGGCGACATCCGCACACGTGCTGATGATGGCCTTGAGTGCCTTTTTGTTTTCCACCACGCCACGCGCCAGTCGGTAAAACAGGGGCGCCGGTACCCAGCCGGTGCTGGCGGCCGCAGTGGGCGGGCGGGTGGCGCCACTCTCGTCGCTCTGTGGGGTGCGGGGTGCGCTGCGGAAGACACCGGTGTCGCCTCTAAACGGTGTGCTGCGTAGGGCGAGGATCAGTCGTTCGCGCTCCGGCTGGGAAAGGTCCGCGGCGCGCCACAGGTCACCGGTGAAAGTGAGAGGTGTGGAGGAATCCAGCGCCACAGGCCTGGCGATCGGCGGGGAGGGTGGCTCGGGGCGGCGTCGCCGTGAGCTCGATGCCCCCTTCTTGGGGGTGGTCGGCCGCTGGGCAGGACGTCGTGATCTCGCATCGGTGCCGTGTCCCACACGCAGGCGGTCGCTGTCATGGCGTGGCGCGCTGCGTGGGCGTCGATTCCGCCTCGACGAGCCCGCCCTGTGTGTGTCCTTCGGCGCCCGGTATGGCCGCACAGAGGACGCACACGAGCTCGCCGGTGTGGAGAGCGCGTGCGACGACGAGGTAGCTGAGAGACAGCTGTCCGTGCCCGAAAAAGCGATCAGGTTCCCATCCCCGTCCTCGTACACATACGTGTAGTAGCACGACTCGCTCGACGCAGAGGAGGACGACGACCGTGCAGTGCCCCGTGCCACACGCGTCTCGGGCTTCCCTCGGGAGCGTTGGGGAGTGCCTGGCCGCCTCGCGGAGTGGCGTGAGTGGTTCACCGCGCGCGGCGACTTCTCTTTTGCTTTTGTGCTTCGTCTTGCGCCCCTCTCGGGCGTCGCACGTTCGTCCCGGCCCACACGTGAGCGCGACGGTGCGCTGCGACTCAAATGGCTGGGGTAGGAGAGTGGGGACGGTGACTCCGGTCCGCTAAATGGTGTGCGATTCGCCCAGTTCGTCAGCGCCTGCGGTGGCTGGACAGGGAGGTGGCGGGCGTGAGCGCGGCCAGCGTCATCGGCGCTCATCAAACGGCCGTTTCGGCGGTGCCATTCGCTCGCTTCCGGTCCTGTGAGCACGTTCTCACTCAACGACGGCTCTGTGATCGGTGCGGCGAAGGTCTCCTCGTATGCGGGTGCCGCCGCCGTCGCCGCAAATAAGCTGCGATGGGCAAGGGGCGTGTGTGGGGTTGCCGCTGGTGGGTGAGTGGGCACACGTTGCGTGCCCTGCACAGGTGGAGTCACAAGCGCACGTGACGTGACCCGGCGCGTATTGGTCGCAGTGAAGGAGTCGATGGCAGGCGTGGAGGCGGATGGCACTGCACTTACATGGGTTGGTCTCCGCATTGCCTGCGCGACGGCCATGCGGGCCGGTGGAATCGCGGACAGGGGTGCGACCCCGCAGTATGAATGCACGCAAGCATCTTCGCCGGCAGATGAACGGTGGAGGACGTGGCCGCGGTCTACTAGAGTATACATGGAAAGTCCTTCGGTGATGGTGGACCAGACGGATGCGTGGCTCTGTCAAGGCAATATTAACGACAATAGCGAAGGTGCTGAGTGAGCACGTCAAACGGAGGAGGTGGGCGTGGAAAGGAGAAATCGAGAGGCAGGCGCCTAGGCACGCAACGAAGTGTGCGCTCCCTGAAGACAATGGAAAGGCACAAAGACGACGGCGCCAAACAAACAAAAAAAAAGGGCAGAAACAACACAAGTGCACTCGGGTCGGCGGTACTGGCCTCCCTTTTCTTCTTTTTTTGAAGTGACACTCTGACTAGCGCGTACTCGTGGAGCGGGACGTGCGAGGGGTGAAAAAGCAGAACAAAAGCACGACAAAGAAAAGAGAGCAAAGCACAGGATGCAGTGTGTGTGCTTCACTTTTTCCACGGCAGTCGGTATGGTGGCTGAAGCACAAGGAGGATGAGAGGGAGCCAGAAAGACTCTCTCTGAGAAGTACAATAACAAGCAAGAGTGGTCCTCTGTGGGTATGCTTGGTCTGTGTGTGTGTGTGTATGTGTGCTGTTGACTGCACGTGGTGCGGCTTGTAGGGAAATAAGTGTGTCTTTTCGTTTTCGTTGTTTTTTTTTTTTTTTTGTGATTGTCGATGAAGTCGGCTCAGCACATCAATCGAGGAGCACGGCGAAAAAGGAACAGAAAAGAACGTGAATAAAAAAATGGAGGGAAAAGGGAGAAGCAGAAACACGACAAAAATCTGCACCCGAATGTGCGGAGGGAGAGGGCGTCAGGCGGCGTGCGTGGAGCCGTAGAGCGGTGACCAGGAGAATTGAGAGTGCGCACAACGTGGAGTGAGTGGCGTCTGCGAGAGTCAGAAAAAAAAGGAACAACTATTCAGGAAAGGAGCGGCACGCTCGTGGTACTGTGCGCCACTAGAGGTTCTCTCTTTGGGGTCCGTCTTTTCGCCCCAGCGACGAGAAGGGAGAAAGTGTGATAGTCTCAAAAAAAGAAGAAAGAGAAGGAAAGGGAAAAAGGTAGAAAGCACACACACACACACACACGCATACACACGCAAAGAACGAAAAAAGCAAAAACAAATTGGCACTCAATGTGAAGCCAAGTGCCAACGAACACAGTGGAACACAAAACACAGGGCGAGAGAGGGAGAGCCCCGGCAAAAAGAATAAAGAAAGGGAGAGGTGCACCTCCGCTCAGTCACGAATTGTGTGATGGTGACGGGTCATGTGACAGCAAGAAGAGAGGAGGCAGGGGGGCAGGGAGGAACGTGATAGCTGGCTAACCGTTGAGAGTTTCGGGTAGACCAAGGTTGTCGAATCTCTCCAAGACAACGGAAGTCGGCTTGCCACCCAGCCTGGGGCAAGGCGTGTCGGTGGAAAAGAAGAAGAAAGAGGGGAGAACCCGTGGTTCTGCTCAGCCCAACGCCTTGCGGTTGTTCATGATAGGCCTTCGCGATCATACACCCTTGCTTTTGATGCTACGAGTTCATTTGTGTGTGCGCGCACTTAACGAGTTTGCTACAAAGACCAAGGCACCGCCTTCGTTGTGTATTTGTGTGCAGGTATGATGTGGTCTGTTGATTGTGTTTGTCCTCAACAAGTTTTTTCTTTTTGTTTTGTTTCCTCAGTCAGGAGCACACCATGGAAAGTGAGTACCCCCACCTCAGTGGCCATGCCTAGTCCGTGTAGGGAGAGAGTGCGAAAATTGTGAATAATAACAACAGGAGCGAGTAGAGGAAAAAGGTATGACGCTGTCGATGGCTCGGTTGCCGGTCGCACACAACGCGTCTCCTTCCCTTCGCCATCCCAGCTCGCTCTTCGTCCAGGGCACGAGGTCTCAGTAGTGGCCGAGCAGCTGCTCGCGCTCTTGTGCCACAAACGCCTTGACAGTCTGAAAGCATTTGAGTGCAGCGATGTCCTCTGGCGCCGGTTGATCCATAACAAGCCAACGGAAGAGCTCATTGTCGAGCTGCTTCAACAGTGTGTCGTACTCATCCAGTTGTGCCCTGTCGAGGGTTTCGAGCTTACAACGCGCGAAGTGCCCAAAGATGAGGTCCATCTCAACCATCCCACGGTAACGTGACTGGTACACGAGGCGGCGACGCTTGTTCTCGAGTGTCTCATCAGGATCCAACGGACGCTGATCGCGGAAAGTGTGTCCGTGCAACGCCGCGACGTCTTCTCCACGGACAGGCATCTCGAAGTCACCCCTCTCATCCGCAGCACGGGTTGCCTCCGAGGAGGCTTGGGCAGGTGTGCCGGCGACGTTCTTGCGTGTGGACTCAAGAAAAGCTTCCCGCTGTCGACGAAGAACCTCCTCGGCAGCAGCGTTCAGTGTGCGCTGGATGGCCTCACCGGTCTCCCCGCCGTTGTTCGCCCGAGCCTCGCTTTGCTCCTTGGCGAGGTCGCGGACAGCCTGAATGATTCCAGAACGGAAGGCGCCGCTCTCTTGACGAAACCCGGTATCCTGCGCCGTCTGGTCATGGCCCCGCTGCTGGCCGCCGCCGCTGACATGACGAGCGACACAAGCCAGGCTGGATGCAGAGGCGCGTGTCGCAGTCGCCTGCGCCAGTGTTCGGCGGGCGACAGCACGAAAAGGTAGCCTGGAAAGCATAGATTTCCCCTCTTGAGGGGCGGTGCGGCATCCGAATGGAAAGGGACACAGAGAGAGAGAGAGACAGAGGCCAGCGCCATGGAGATGAAGGGTGTGGAGATGGCGGGCCAGACCAAGGTGATTCATCACACGGCAATGTGCGTGTGGGGGAGGGGAGCCAAATCATCTTGTGCAGAGGGTAAGGTGGAGACCATGACCGCGTTGCGTTGTACTCGTCAAGAGGGGGAGAGAGTGCATTGATATTTGTGGGTCTCGCCGCGTGATTCAAGAGCGCGAAGAACGGACGCCGTTGGCGCCGTGTGGCGTGTGCAACAAAAAAGGCAGAAAAAGAGAGAGAGAATTGTGCGCGCACGCAGTCGCTTGGGAATGTGAGGGGATCTAACTTGCACGACGGCATCGTGTGCGTATGTGTGTGGGGGGGGGAGTGCTCCTCGTGGGCGGCACGTCACAGAAAAGGCACGTGACAAGTCACCAGAGGCCTTGGCGGGCTGTGCGTGTCATGCGCAACGCGTTGCCCTTCCGCCTCCGATCCGTCATCTTGCGTGTGATGAGGGCAGCGGGTGTTTGGACCGGCGGCGCCTCTACAGGTGGCACCCAGGACGCCTTGTGCAGCATGTGGCGTACCTGATCCAGGCAGTCCTCCTTGTTCTGAAGCGCACTGCGGTGCATGTGTGAGGACACAATCAGTGTCGCGCCGTCCGACGTGATGGCCTTCCCGGTCTCACGGCTGCGCAGGCGACGAATGATGGCCTCGTCGAACCCGTCACTGAGCAAGTCCACGTCGACGCGAAGCTCGACCTTGTTGCTGCTGCTGTTAGTGCCCTGCCCACCTGGGCCGCTGCCGCGCATGGTGTGCACCTCGTACACGCACGGATCAATTGTGATCTGCTTCGCGACAGGCAGGCTGTAATATCCGGTTTGTTCAAAGGAGCCGACTTGCGAAGCACGCACGCCGGCGTGGAGCGCGGACGAGCTGGTGCGCTGCGGTGCGATAGTGACCGTCAGCAGTCGGCGCACGTGCAGTCTTGTTGCGCCGACGCACGCCGCGTTGCAGGGTACGTGGCGGACCGCGGTGGCAGTCCATGAAAACCGCGACAACGCTCGTAGTGCCTCGCAGGATCTCATCGCAAAATCAGGGGCGGATCGGTGCTCTGCATCAATCTGCCGCGAGCGGCGACCACATCACAGAGAGTGCCACAGAAGATGAAGAGAGACAGTGGCAATGAAGAAGAGGAGGGGAATTTGGTTCTGGGCCAAGGAGAGGGAGCGCGTGCATGTCCCGTGCCGCTGTTTGCGTCGACCACGTCGCGTGGGCAATTCGGCGAAGCGGTGACGGAAGCGCATGCGTGTGTTTGCGCGTGAAAGGAGAGAGAGAGAGGGACGTGCGGTGTGGCTCGGGCCTTCTTCTATCAGCGAACCTTGTTGGTGCGCAGGTGCCCTCCGCGTCCGTCTCGTGGTGTGACAGCACACATGTTGGCGAGGCCAATATAGCTCACAAAGTCGCGAGGTAAAAAAAAAGAAAATACGGCAAAAAAAAAAAACGAATCGACGACACTGTTTATCGTTGCCTTGTGTCTGCGCGTCTTTTTCCTTTGTGGTTCCTTCGCGTAGTGTTCTCATTCCGCATTCTTTGGTTGTTTCCTTCTCTGGTGTGTACTTGCTTGAGCACACCTCTGTCGAGCGTGGCTGTGAGGGCAAAGGCGAATAAGTTCTTCTGTTGAACAAGAGTGTTATTGTTGGCCTGTGCGCACAGTGTAGCCTCACAGAGGTACTGTGTCGAAGTCAAGAGAATGCACGAGAACGGGGAAATACAAGCAAAGGCAGAAAGATGAGGCACAAAGTCTGGCTGCCTGTACGGCTTCCGACGGGATGCACACGCGAAAGCAAAGAAAAAAAAGAAGACGCGAGACAGAAAGAAAAAAAAGAATTTGTCCTTTGTAGAAAGTGAAATGAATGTCTGGAAGGACGTACACAACAATGGGGGGAGAGAGCAAAGGAATGAACAGTAAAGCATGAAGAGGCGTGTGCGTCAAAACAAAAAAAAAACAAAAATAGTGGGGAGACAGGGAAAGGAAAAACACATTTATGAAAGGAGGAGGGAGAAAAGAAAGAAAAAAGGGTTGCGATAAATTCGTTCCCATAAACCTAAAAGAAAGAAGTGAAGGAAAAGAAAAAGAACAAGCACAGAACGAGCATCTCAACAAAACAAAAGGAGGGGAGGGTAAAGAAAACGAAAGAAGAAAAAACAGGTCAGAAGCGCGTGCATGCGGGAAAGAACGAGAGAATGATTCAGTCGCGATAAGTGTACAACAGTAGTGAAAAGGGACGGTGTGGAACAGGTGTAAAAACAAAAAAAAATTAAAGGGGTGCTGTCAGTGAACTGACCATTGGGTGTCAGAGCACCCGCTCCGTGAAAGCACGTCTCGATTGACCACACGGTTTTCCCTATTTTTTTCTTTCTGATCAGTGGTGACAACACCCAACGAAAAAGAAGAGCACCTCCAGTGCCGTGGACTAGTCTGCTTTGCGTGTACCGCACACAGCACAAGATGACTCGAAACCACGGAGAAGGAGGGAGGAGAGCAGCTCGCACGGAAAACAAAAAGAAACGAATACCATTCGCTTTAACGGGAAACAAGAAAAGGAAAGGATGGTGGTTCTGACAGGAAGAAAAAAAGTGGCAGTGGCAATCAGTGTGTGCGTGTGTGTCCACGAACGTGGTTCGGTGGACGGCGACGCACTTACTGACCGATGCTGCTCATCTCGCTCTCCCTTGTGGCCATGTGGTCAACAAACTTACTTTTGACGTGCTTTGCTGTGCTTCCGCTTATTGATTGATTGTCCATTGACCTAGCTGAGCCAACGGAGATGGTCACGACAGTCCTTTTTTTTTTTCCTTTCCGCAGTCAGGTCATCTCCCGAGAGAGGGGGAAGGAGTGCGTCCCACTCAAATTCTCTCCGTCGCGAAAGCACTGCGCTGGTCTGCCGCCCGGTTCGACCGCCACCGAAAGCGAAGGCAGAGCCAAGAGACGAGAGACGAAAGGAAGGAAGAAAAGAGAGCTGTTCTGCCGTCTCCTCCCACCACAGGCGCTCCAGCAAATCAGTGAACGCGCGCGCTGCAGCTGCAGCTGTTGTTAATTTCACTGCCTGTGCTCCAGGCCCCACGCGCGGGTGTCCACTGAGACGTCAACTATCAGCGTGGTGCCACAGCAGCCACCTGCGGAACATCACCTTGGCGACTGCGCAGCGGGCCTGCCTTGCTGAATGTGGAGCCGGCGGTGTACGCGCGGCTAGTGTGCCCCTCACGGAACTTGCGAATGGCCTCGAGTGCGACGAACGTGGCAACCGTGTGCGGCAGTGTGCGGTTAAACAGCGCAGACGCGCCCTTGTACAAGCCGCGCATGCCCTCGACACGGTACACTTGGAAGGTAGCGACGGCGATGTTTGACGAGTACACGCCTGGGGTTCCCTGTCGGTGGTTGTACGAGCGCGTCATGACGACATCCAGTGGTGTCATGAAGAGTGTGATGCTACAGGAGGCGACGAACGCGGCAATGACGTGGACAGTGATGTCGGACGGCTTCAGACCAAGGAAGCGACACGCGTACGTCTTACCCAGGTCATAAGCAACCAGTTGTGCGATGGACCCCATCATGGTGCGCTGTGCGGCGATTTCGCAGCCGTACCACAGTCCTCGCACGCCACGGCCCTTGTAGATGCTCGTCAAGGCATCCCACACGCCTCGGTACGTGTACTGTTCACCGACGCTCGCCGTGGAGAGCTGACGGCCGTGGAGGCTCACCATGGTGTTACGTTGCGCTTGAAGGCGGGTCTTCACCATGAGGAAAGGCGAGGCGGCCAGAGAGCCGCACACGCCGCAGATCGCGGCCGCACTGATCGCCACCGCGACGCTGTCAGGGCGGTTGGTCATGTGGCCCAGTTCGCCCTTCACGGCGGGATACAGACCGATGCGGATGCTGTTCTGCGTGACCTGCCACAGCACAGCCGACGTGAAGCCCTTCTGCAGCGCCATCACGCCTTCCTCGCGAGCGACGCGGTACATGCCTTGCGCGAGGTTGTTGTACAGAACGTGGTACTGGCCCTCTCGCTGAAGCTCGCCTTGGAGCTGGAAGCGGGTACGCATGACGTCGAACGGGTTAGAGACGATCGTCGCCAGTGCGGAGGCGAGCGCGCCGTCAAATGCCATATCGAAGACGGACATTCTGAGGGTAAGGGAAACCTTGCACACAGGGGGGGGGGTAAGCGGTGGTGGCGGTGACGTGCGTCCAAGGGGATAGCGACGGCAGAGCGCAACGAGAGCACGGAAGGCGGAAAGAAAATAAAGGCTGTTGAGGCGCACGGAAACGAAATCCAGACTACGATGGCAAACAAAAAAAAACAAGAAGGGTAAGCGAATGTGTGGGAATGTTGAAGGCGCGTTGTGTGCGGAAGTCAGTGCAGTCTTCTTTGAGCTGACCAGGGCGATAAGCTGAGGTGGGCTTTCCTTCTCGCCGAGAGGCGCGGGCACCAGAGAGCAGAATAAGGACAAAGACAGGTGATGTGGGCAGTGTGCGGGAAGCACGGGGCATGTTTCCGGCAGGTTTTCACGGCTCCGCGTTTACTTCCCTTTTCTTTTTCTTTCTTTGGTCTTCTGGTGTTCGCTGAGAGAACGGGTGAGCAAGAGAAACAAAGCAAAAAAAAAGGAGTGAAGAGGGAAGACGCGAAGAGGGCTGTCGAGGCGAGCGAACAGGAACCGTGGGGTCAGCGTCGCTTGACGATAGAAGCACGAGTGTGTGCCCCTTGTGCGCGTGGACACCAGTGCTGAGCGAGAAGAAACAGAACAACATCGAAAGAAACGAGTGGCAAGACGCGGATGACTACTTTTGTGTGAAGCGGGTGCCCGAGGTGTACGCGCGCAACGCGTAGCGCTCGCGGCACTTGCGGATCGCCTCCAGTGCGAGGAAAGTGGTCACTGTGTGCGGTAGTGTGCGAGAGAAGAGTGCTGTGGAGCCCTTGTACAGCCCGTGGAGACCCTCGACCTGATAGACCTGTCCTACCGCAACCAGCACGTTCGCAGAGTAGGTACCAGCGGTGCCGCCTCGTCTGTTGTACGCGCGTGTCATGACAACCTCAACAGGGTTAGTCAACACCGTGATCATCATCGACGAGAAGACAGACGCGGCCAAGTGCACGCGCGTGTCGGAGGCGGGCAGGTCCAGGTAGTACGTCGCCTGGCGCTTGCCAAAGTCATAGGAGACAAGCTGAGCGGGCGAGAACACTAGTGTGCGCTGCACCGCCACGCCGCAGCCCTGCCACAGTCCACGCAGGCCGCCTTCCGCGTAAATCCGCCTCAGTGCATCGGCTACGCCCTTGTACTCGAACTGAGTGCCGGTAACGGCGGATGAGCTGGCTGCCACGGCGTGGCGCTGCGCCTGGAGACGGGTCTTCACCATCTGAAAAGGCGAAGCGGCGATACAGCCGGCGGTGCCGGAGATCATGGCGGCGCAAACACCGACGAGTAGGTTCTCTGACTGGCCAGACCACCGCCACACGTGCTCCTTGGCAAGCGGGTAAAGACCGATGCGGATGCTGTTCTGCGTGATCTGCCACAGCACAGCGGATGTGAAGCCCTTCTGAAGTGCCAGTATGCCCTCCTCGCGAGCGACACGGTACATGCCCTGCGGCAAGCTCGTGTAGAGAGCGGTGTACGATCCTTTTGACAGCTGCGCCCCTTGCAGTTGCATGCGAATGCGCATGACATCAAACGGATTGGAGACTACCGTGGCGATCGCGGAGGCGAGGCCGCCGTCGAACGCCATGTCCAGGCTTGACATGTTTCGCTGCCACGTTCACACGCACACGCACGTTTCACCGAAGGCGAGCAGCTGGGTGGCTCAGCGTGTGGGTAGATTTGTGTGTCTATGGATTTGTGTGTGTGCGAGCGCTTTGACAAGAGCCCACACAGGGTAACAAAGCAAAAGCAGAGGCCGCGCAACGGGGACGCGCAGGGAGAAGAAAGAGAGAGAGAGAGAGAGGAAATTGTTGTGCGAGCCGGAGCCAATGGTCGTCGTGTTTACGGTTGTCTCTTGTCTGCAGGCATTGTACATGTATGTGTGTGTGTGAATGATCCCTGTCACGGGACCAGATCGGTGGTGTTGGAAGAGGACCACACGCAGCAGTGGCCCGACGCGCTGTCGTCGCTCAGGCTTCGCAGGCGCCAGCTTCTTTTCCGTGCTGCAGTCCTCTCTCAAGCTGAGGTTACCGCAGCCTTTTGCCGGTGGTGTGTTTCCCACAGACACACGCTACATGGTGGCGCCTGAGGTGACCAGCCGAAGAGGAAGAAGAAACAAGTGAGGCATATGTGTGTGTGAGAGAGAGCAAGCGCGCGTGGGTGCGTTCTGCTGCTCCTTCACATGCCTGCTATTTCTTGACTCGTCGGTGTGACATCTGCGTGTAGAAGGGAGTGGAGAGAAGGCGTTCACGCCTTCGACATCAACTCAGCGAGCCAAGTGTAGAGAACGTAAACAAAAACAAAAAACAAAAAAAAGAAGAGCTTTGAGTGCGAGTGTGTGGGTGATTGGCAACGACAAAAACGGGGGGTGTTTGAGAGGAAAAAAAGAAAACTAACTACAAAGTGTGTGCGCACGACAAAAGATCAAGGCACCCATTTGGGATAATATGTCAGCTGCTAAGTTCTTCAGAAATGGGCATCGCCCAACCACCCTTTTTTTTTTCTTCTTCCTCTTCACTCGCCCCCTCCCAAATACACACGCACACACACTCTCTCAGTCATTTCTTCCTTTCCGAGAAGTACTAATGTGTTCTTATCGGCCTTCCTAAGAGCGTGCACGCCGGCCGTGCTGCGCGGTTCACCAGCCTTCAAAGCCCGGCCATGCTCGCCATTCACCGCCAAGAAGAAATGGAGACTGGCAGCCAACACTCTCAGAGACAAGAGTCGTGTCATGGCACCTTCCGGTGTGGCTGCTAGAGTTGTCCACGGGACAAGGAACAACAAAAAAGGTGGAACTAACAGAGAGACAGAGTAACCGCCGAGGAGAGACACACATGAACCCAACACAGTCCGTACTCCTCCCTCCTCTTCGCCTCTGTCCCTGCTCACCACTACGACCCGACCTGACCCCCAATTCGACGGCTTAAGCCAGGCGGCGCGTGAAGGTGCGCTTGCCGTTGGGGCAGTCGAAGACCCAGTGGCGCATGTTCACCAGATACACCTCAAGCTCGCCCATGGCCTTCTCGCGGAACTCCTCCGGCACTTTGTCACGAAACGAGTCGACCACTTCCACACAGCCACACAGGTAGCGTTCACGCTCAAGTGCATTCCACACCTTGCGCTGGGTATAGTACCTCGCCTTGAAGATGGCCGTGAAGCGCCGCTCCGTCGCGCTTGCCCAGTGCAGCACGGACTTGAGGTAGTTCAGCTTGTGCTCGATGTGGTGCATTTCTTTTGTCTTGTTGGCACAGTTGCCGAATATGTACTTGTAGATCGGGTACTCGTTCTTGTAGAGAATGCGGTACAGCATGTCGAGCGAGTTCACGCGGTCATGCCAGAAGGGATCGAAGTCGTAGCCCCAGCTAAGGTTCAACAGGCGGTTCGTGTCGTCGAGGATGGCGCTCAGCAGATACTGCTCCGCAGGAGACAGGTGCAGGTCCGCAGGGCAGTCGGCTTCAGGCACGTGCCAGAACTCAAAGCTGCGGTAGTCGGACTGGGAGGTGATGCGCTTGAGCCAGCTCTCCTTGCACATACCGCTTTCACAGGGCACGGAGCCCCACGTTGTGTAAATGGGGCGGGCTGCAGCCGTCGTGGCGCCGGAAGCCGCCACCGTGGCCAGAGCTGTGGCCGTTGACAAGGCAGACACACGACGCATGGTGATGATCGCGCGGCAATTAAAAGAAAAAGAAAGCGAAACGGGCAGCTAGGTGCAAATCACGAAGGGGGAGGGAAGAGGGACGCTCGCTCTCAGTAAGCGTTATGGCACGAGAAACAGTTGATCAAGATGCGTAGCTGCCACCGTTGAAGAGGAGAGAACGAGAAAGGACCGGTGGGACAAGGGGTGGGAGAGGTCGTCATGTTCGTCGATGCGTGCCGAGGAGTGTTTGGCGGTGATATCATTATGGAAAGGTCGATTCCCAGGAGAAGGCTTGCAGTGTGATGGGAGTGACGAAGCGCCACGTGTGCCTGCAGACGCTCTGTTCGCAAGCAGGTCGTCTTGACGGCTTGTGTGTGTATGTGTGGTCGGCAGTCGAAGGTCCCCCACGGTTAATCGAGAGGTCAGTAGAGGGATACGCGTTTGACATTCTTACTCTGAAAATATCACGAAAGAGCCACTACAACAACAGCCACGCGTGCGCCCATCTTCCTTTAATACGGTCGGTGGAAGGAGTAGAGCTGGCCCATGTTGTGCGACGCCCCGTCAATACGCTTGCTCACCCGATCCAACGTATCGCCGGGGCCCAGCAGGGAGCCATCTGCGAGCTCATACTGCAGCAAGCCCAGCTCCCTTCGGCGAGCGGCCAGACGCTTCTTGAGATCCGTGGAGGCAAGTGTGTGCCCTTGTGCGGTGGCCTCACGCCATTCGCGTGCCAGCGCCTCAAGCTCAGCTGCAGCAGCCTTGTTGTGTGCCGCGCTCAGCTCGATATCGTCCGGTGCGACGGAGCCGTCCGTGGCAGAACCGAGCGGTCCGAGTGTGGGTGGCGCCGGTGCTGACACACCGTCAGGAACCACGGTGCCAGTGAATGGACGGTACGGCATACGTGTGGAGGGCGGGGTGGCAGGCACACCGGTGCTGTCCCACGGCGCGCGGCTGGCCTGGATGTGCGAGAGCATGCCTGGGCCATATTGCCGCGCAATCTTCTCGGCGTACCTCTGCGACGCGTTCTCCATGACGCGACGGAGAACGGCCTCACGCCCTGCTGCTTGGGGCGATGAGGACACCGCGTCGGCGGTGGTGTCGCGTGTGGCGGCGGTGGTGTCGCGTGTGGCGGCGACGGCCTGCGCTGCGGCGGTACTGGCGGCCTCGCGTCGGCGGCGGCGCTGCGCCTCGAACAGAATCTGGTCCAGTGACTTGCCCTCGAAGGCCTCGCGAAACACGCGGTCCGCATCCCCGCGAACAAACGGTTGGCGACGAGACGCCGGCCGTGTCGGTCGCGATGCGGTGGTCTCCTCTGTGCTGGACGACGCGCGTGTGCTGCGAGGACGTGCAGGCCGGCTCTGGTAGTAGGCCCTCTCCTCGTCCGTCTCAACGTCGCCTGCGTCCCGCACGTAGGCGGAGCCGAAGGTCGACGAGCGGTAGCCCACCTTGCCGGGCGGCGTCTGTGACGAGGCAGCTGCCGCGGCGTGTTGGCTGTGCCGTTGTCGTGCCTGCTGGCGCTGGCGCCGCAACGCTTCCACGCCAATCTCTGCGTCGTGCGCTTTGCGGGTGGTGGCGTCGTAGAGGACGGCGAATGATTCTGAGCAGCCGCGGAAGAGCACCTCTGCCTCACCGCGCAGATGCGGCTCGACGACATCAGGATGGCACTCAAGCGCGCGCATGCGGTAGGCTGCTTTGATCTCAGCCGGCGTCGCCTCGTACGCCACGCCTAGGCGTCGGTAGTGATCCACGGTGCGCGCCTTCCGAAACGACTTTTCCCGTGCGTGCGACGTCGACGCAAACGCACGTTGCGTCTGTGTAAGTGCCGTCGGTGCTGTGATAAGGTGGGACGAGCTGAAGGGCCCCGGCGCCTGCGAGCGAAAGAAACGCACGGCGCGGCAATGGCTGGTGGAGACGACCACCACCGCACGGGTGCCTCTTGCTGAGCCCGTCACCCACAATCGAAGCATATGCCGCAGACGCACACGGTCAGACACGAAAAGAGGAAAAAAAGGAAACAACAGAGGGTGCAACAAGCACGTGAGAAAGACCACCTGAGGGGAAGGGGGGTGCGTGTCGGAGGCGCACAGGCCAAGCAAAGATATTCCCAGAAGAAGCAAGCAGGCGAAAGAACAAATGAGCAAGGGATGTGGAAGGGCGTGGGAATAAGGCTGATGCCACAACAAACAGTGACGGGAAGGGATGAGGGTAAGCGGGAGATCGGTGTGTGTGTGTGTGCATCACCCCGTCGTCGCGGTTGCCGCCCGCTGGCACCGCCGTCGTCAACGACCGACGCGTGCGGCGTGGGCGTAATGAGCAGCCAAGTGCGCGCGGAATGGTTTGTTTGTTTGCTTGTTTTTATCGCGTCGAGACTGTGAAGTAGAAGAGGGGCAAGGGAACGCGTGTGCCTCGGCAGTGACAGTGAACATGTTTAGGCCAAGTCATGGCGTCCTTCTTCCTGAGAGTCCCCGGCAGCAGTCGAGGTGCGCGTCGCCACAAAGGCGCGCCACTGTGAGTCGGCTGACCAACCCTGCAGTTCACGAAAGAGCGCGCTACATGTGGTGTGTCGCAACGCGTGAAACCCTGTCGCCAAAAGTTCCTCGGAGAAGGACTCGGACACAAGCGACGAGGCTGGCGAGGCGGTAAGTGGCTGTGCGGGCCGCGACCAGCTCAGCGAGAGCTTCGAGGCGTCGAGGAATACCAGCAGGGACATGTATCGTTGCTTGTGTGGCAGAGCGTCGCCGCTGTGTGCCCGCGGGTCGTGGGCATTGTAGTGCCAGCGGAGCAGCGACGACAGTGTGGTGGCGTGCGGGCTTTGCCAAACACCACTCGTCGTATCAGGGTCGACGTCCGCCTTCCGCAGCGGAACATCACGGTGCCGCGGCGAATCCTGGTGCGTCAGGGGCGCAGACGAGGGCAACGCGTGCTCTGCACAGTGGAGGGAGCCACCTCCCTCGGCATTTGGGCCTGGCGAGAGGCGCGCGCAGAGGCACAGCGCCGTTGGTGACTGTCGCCGCAGTTCGCGCAGGACTCTCTGTGCGCCGCACTCCGCGAGAGTGGCGGTGCCGACAGGGGCGCGGAGGTGGAGAGGCGTGGAGCTTGTCGCTGATGGTGAGGGGACCATGGTCGTGCCGTGAGAACCGTCTCCGCTGGCGGGAGCAGTAGGCGTCGGAGCTTCCGTGTGGGTGGCACCGTGGAATGCTTCGAGTTTCTGTTGAGCACGCGTCTTCGGTGTGGTGGGTGCGTGAGGGCGTACTTGGTTCGTTGGCATCGGCGTCACCGAGGTCCAGGCGGATGTGGTGAGAGGAGAAGCCTTCAGCGCCGTTCCGAGAAAGGTACCGTGCGCGCGGCCTGTGCTCAGGCTCGTCGAGGAGCGCAGTCCGGGTGGCTTTGACGCCGATGAAGTGCGGAGCACGCGACCTTGGGAGAGTCGGTGGTAGAGTTCGCGCGCCGCACGGAGCAGCTCATCCCGCATCGAGTCGACTGCACCGGCGTCGCTCGCGGCCGACAGCGTGCAGCACTGCGACGATTCGAGTGTCGTGACGTACACACGCAAGAACGTCGGCAAGGCCGCGTGGGGCGATGCCGACGTGGCTATGTCACTGAGCGCGTCGCACAAGCCGTCAATAACCGCCACCCACGACGGTGGAATCCACGCCGCTTCGTCTGACGCATCGTGGGAGCTTGGTGGGGCAGCCGTTGCATGGTGCGGTTGTGCAGTGTTGTGTTGTCCTCTGGACGAGTGGTACTCGGTGGGTGACTGACGTTGCGCCGTTGTGGCGCGGGGAGGTGTGCGCGGGGCACGTGGAAGCAGCAAGACGATCGTCGTCTCTAAAGAGGCGTTCTGCATGACGTCCTCCAGCCTTGGGTGCTCATCGAGATGGTCGCGATACGGATTCGTGATGTTCGGGTGTCCGTACATCTCCACGTCAAACTCTTCCTTGGTCATGGTGGACAGCATGTGTTGCCGTGGAATGCGAAGCCCGAATAGCCCGCCACCCAGCTTGATGCCTAATCCGCCCTGCATGTGGTTGCTTGCGTGCCGCCGACCATCGCGCAGACCGTGCAAGGAAGAGAGACGCTTGTAGCGTCCCTTGCTGCCGTGCGTGTGGCGTGTGTGCACAGCACCACCACGCTTTGAGCGGCCACGGAGAAAGTCACGGGCACTCCACCGACCACACAGAGCGGGCGTGCGCGTGAGCATAGAGGCGTGCGCTGTGGTGGTTAGTGCGGTAGTTGCGCGTAAAGGAAACGGCGGGAGAGGAAGAGGTGGTCACTGGGGAAAAAGAGGTGGCGTCGTTCGCAGGCACGCAGAGTCGGAGGCCGCGTCGCGTCACAAAAAGTGGCATCCCTCTGGCAGACTTCACCGCATGTCGACTGAGTGTTAGACGCCGAGCACCACGGAGTAGACCGATGGGGGAGAGGACCTACATCATACCCGAGGGGTCACAGTTCACCTCACTGTGGTGAAAGGGTGCTCCGACAGTCATGACGACGCAAACGCATCTTCTTTTTTTTTTCCTTTTCTGTCGTCTGGGTAGGTGAACGCTCTGCATGAAACGCAGTGCGTGACACCCCACTCGCCTTTGATCGGCTCTGGTTTAGGTTTGGTTCATGCGTAATAGAAATATGAGCAGTTCACGTTGCACAGGGGAGTGTGCTTTGCTGTGTGCCGATGTTGTCTCGCCGCACACAGTTCTTGTTCCGTCCGAAAAAGAAAAAAAGGTGTTCAGCCCAGGGTGCCGGATGAGCTCCTCTCGGCGCCTTCGTCTTCCTCACAACCGCAACCTTCATCAGCAATACCTTCGACCACATCCACTCACTCCCGTTCTCTCCTCTCAGATGAAGGGGTGTATCTCACGCGCCAAGGCCATGTCAGAGACGGATAAGAGAAAGTCAGCGAGACGCCTGAATAGGCAGCTAGCTCGCCGAGCGGCTACGCTGTTCCGCCACCCAGTCCCGAATGCGCTGCTTGAGGGCTTCGCGATGAGCTGTCACATCAGGGCGAGCGTTGAAGGAAGCCAGCATCTCCGCGTCGAGTGGCTCGTTGGTGAACGGGTTCTTCTCGCTGGAGAGCAGGTAGTGGTGGATGGTGCCGGCGTTCACGTAGACCAAGTTATCCAAGTCGGCAAGGTTCGCAACCGGCATTGCAACCGGGTCTGTCAGCGGCTCGGAGAGGAGTGCATCCAGCGCAAAGTCGGGGGCGTCAGCCCAGAAGGTTTCCTCCGACTGCACCTCCTTCGAAAGTGCCTCAAGCGCTGATGACATCTCCGCTAGCCGATCACATAAAGTCGCGCCAACCAGCTGCCGTTGGACAATCGTGTTCATCGCCGCGAGCAGATCGGGCAACGAGGGATCGCACAGGCATCGCATGAAGTTCGGCGTGCGACGGAAGTGGGTGAGGCAATCCACAAGGCGCGCGAGGATGTCACGCGGCTTGAAGTCATAGCGGTCAGCGTATTCGATTCGCAGAGTCTTGTTCTTGGGTCCAGCAAAGGCCACAAGACTGCGCGAGAGCATCTGGCTGGTCTGCTGTGCCACGCGGTTTTGGGAGATGCCACGCCGGAACTGCTTGGAGAGCTCGATGAACATGTCCATGATGGCCTCGAACAGTTGAATGTTCGAGCGAAGGCCTTGGCCGATTTGGTGATAAGTCTGTGTGTCAGTGTTGCTCTCGTCCGCGTCCTCCTCCGCCGACTCCGCCGCCTCCTCGCCGGCCTGTGCGTTGCGGGTGCGGCCGGCGTTGCGCAGGGGTTGCGGCTGCGAAGGGCCACCGGTATTGGCCTCGTTGGTGGCGGTTGTGCTCGCGATGGTGGCGTTCTCCGACATGTCCGCACCGCTCTTCATCATGTCGTGCATCTTCGTCAAACTCTGGATGATTTGGTCCACAGCCTCATTCACGTCGGCGGCGGCCATGTGGGAGAACTGCTCCAGCTCCTTCGAGGCCGAGGAACCCTCCTGGTTAAATGCACTCTTCAGCGGTTGGCAGAGTGAGTTGACCTGCAAGAACGTTTTGATGCAGTGGGACAGCTGGTAGCGCACCTCAACCTTCTCATAGTAGGAGCTCTCCACGGCAATGTAGCACTCCATGCACGCGCGGATGATGCGGTGGGTAAACCACGGGTGGTTCTCCAAGGCGCGGCGGGTTGTGTAGTCGTTCATGAGGCGCAGCAAGTACGCGGGAAACAGGGCGTGTGTGTGGGCCTTGGGGAAGTAGAGTGTGTTGCCCATGAGCACCAACATGAGTGAGATGAGGTGGCGCGTGAACAAGGCCTCGACAGGGGCCATCTTGGTGCCGCGAATGACACAGTCGACGAGCTGCTGGGGCAAATACATCCACTCCTCCGGTGGTGGAGTCGGTAGAAGACCATCCTCTGTCACGTGCATCACATGCAGTAGCCACAGTGCCACGTTATCGAGGAACTGCACGCGCCGGCTGGCAAGCTCGGTGGACTTGGTGAGTGCTTCATAGAGGCACGCTTCCGCCACGTACAAGCCCCGCTCGCGCTGCGGCACAGCGGGGTGCGTGGAGTTGCGCTCGGCCTGATCGTGTGCGTCGATGAAGGTGCACGCACATAGCGTCACGGCGCGCAGAGCAAGAAAGAAGAGGTGCGTCGTGGCCTTGTAGCCATCCTTCAGCATCGACTCTGGCACAGCCGGGAGCGGGCGGTCCTGTGAGTAATAGGCGATCCGCTCCACCTCCGCGCCGAAGTCAACGACGACAGGGTTGCGCACGTCCTCGAGAAGGTACGCCGTTGGCAGCTGGGTCACTGCGGCGCGCGGATCCTTGTTGAAGATGGGTGCGGCGGCCTCCACGAGCACTGCCTGTAGCTGCACCAAGAAGAAGCGCGAGGAGAGCGGTTCGTTCTCGTGTCGCGTTTTCTGGTATCCTTCGTTCAGCTTCAGTGCCTGGCCGAGGGCCCACAGTGTCGCGTCTCGCGTCCCCTTGCTGCGCAGGAGACCCTGGACGAGCTGACAACTCACCTGTGCGACTTGCTCCACGTGTTGCTGCACGCCGTAGACACGCTGGGGGTGCTGATCGGCCGCATCTGCAGGGAACTCGGCGCGCAGCAATCCCCACTCAGTGAGTGAGCGCTCTTGGACGGACGTGTACGAGGTGCGTGGTTCAGGTCCGACACCGAGAAGAGCGCCGAGGATGGTGAACCGCTCCAGCTCGAAGCCGGTGGTGCACAGTGGGTTGAGGAAGTACGCACTGCGGACCAACAAGGGCTGCGCGCGTGGACACTGCGCCAATGCCAAGACCGCGTGCACGAGCGCAGACACAATCCCCATCTCCTCCCACGTCGACGCCACGGCCACCTCGACCACGTAGCGCAGCAGCTGTGTGACGATGCGCGCCCCTTCGAGACTGCCGGGGAGACTGCGCAGCGAGATGTTCTTGAGAAGCGCATCCATGGCAGACGGGCAGTACGCGGCCGAGGCAAGGTAGGGCAGCAGCAACGCGCCGGCAGGGCCACACGTATCCGACAGTGGATCTTCAGGGGCCGCGCTGGTCAGAATTTGAAAGGCGGCATCGCAGTGCGCCTTCTCCTGTATCATATCCTTCTCAAGCACCGCGGCGGCGACCGCGCACATGTGCGCCGCGAGGACTTTGACCGGTGGGTCGCCGCTCCGCACAGTGCTGCCGAGGGCTGCCGCTGAGGACGCGGTGTGTGCCGCCGCTGCCGCTGGCTGGCGCTGCGTATCGGCGATGAGGCGCGTCACGGTCAGGTCGATGTTGCGCTGCACGGGACCGAGGTTGGCGCCACTGCTGCGAAACACAATCTGGCCATTGTAGAAGACGATAAAGGTAGGGATGCCCTGCACCTGATAGCGGCTGGCGCAGTCGCGATTGCGATCGACATTGCACTCGCAGAACTTCACCTGCTTTTCGTCGTAGTACTGCGCCATGCGCTCGAACTCCGGCTTGACAGCTTGGCACGGGCCGCACCAGTCAGCATAAAAGTCCACCACAGTCACGTGGTTGGAGGCGTTGACAAGCGCCAACAGCTGGCCCAGACTGGTGATCTCAATCATGGTCCCACTTCACCGATAGGACGACGACACGTTGCTCTTGGAAAGAAGGGGGAGGGAGAGAGAAGGCTCAGCGTGTGTGGCAAAGGTAGGCGCGCTGACGGAGAGAAGGGTGCAAGAACCGCGGATGTAGCTTTCCTTCTTTGTTTTGTGGTTGTTGTGTCCTTGGTTTTTCTTGTTCTTTTTGAGCTCTTTGTGGTGGGCGTTGGTAGTGGCGAGACGGCAAAACAGAACATGCCAAGAGAGGAACCATGGAGGAGAGGGGGGGTGATGAAGTGCGTGTGGTGTGAAGGGGTGCGTTCGGTTGCACTCCACGCGCGAGCACGTCGGCCTAAGACACGTTCGTGTGGCACTTGCGTGGTGAACTGCGATGTGCCGGTGTTGGCAAGAAGAGCGTGGGAGAAAAGGGGGATGTCGTCACTGTGTGTGTGTGTGTGTGTTCAGCTCGTAGGGTGAGGGGGAGGAAGTACGGCATGACAAGCGCTGGTAGGAAATGAACTGTTCTGAGTTTTCCTGAACAGCGCCTACGGTTCGGGCGTTCGTCTGCCTAGACAGGCGCGAGGTCGTGACGCGACCTACCTACGCTTGAAAGTCCGGCGGCGCGGCGCCACCCTCGTAGTGCATGCCAACGTCGTCAACAATCTCCAGGCTATCATCGTCGCTGTCCCCGTCTCCACCGCTAGAAACAGCCGTTGTGGGGCTGTTACGGCTACCGCTGTTGGTGGCGGTGGTGGCGGGAAGTGCGTTCTCTGCTTTCTCCTCGTCGTGCGCAGAGGACGCTGTCCCACACAGGAACCGCTCAAAGGGGTTGGCGTCCGCTGTGGCCTTGTACACATAGGCGGCGTAGCTCTCGTCATGGAAGGGCACGTTGACGTAGTGGAGCTTCAAGGATGCAGACGGATCGACTTGATGATCACCGTGTGCGACGGTGGCCGCTGCGAGGGCGGTGGGTGTGCGTGTGGGGTCGGTGAAGTTGTACGTCTCGAAGGTCTTGAGCGGCAGCTCCACGCATTCCCAGTCAAAGTCAGCGAAAAGAGGGTGGTTCTTGAGCGCGTTGACGTCAAAGGTGCGGCTCGTCGCGTTGACACCAAGCCGCTTCAGTGGATCGATCGCGACGAGACGCAGAATAAAGTCCTTCACACGGGCGAAGGCCTCCGCGCCGTCGGCGGGTGGCGGCGGTGGCAGCGGTGACGAGCCAGCGCCTGTGCCGCCCTGCGACGCCTCAGAGAATGGTTCGCATGAGAAGTCAACGGGGGGAAAGGACACGAGTGACGCTGTGGCTTCTTCGGGGCCGACTCCCTGGAGCACCTTCTTGAGCACGGCATACGCATTGACACCAGAGAACATGTGTTCACCGTACATCAGCTCGTACACAACCGTGCCCAACGACCACAGGTCGCTCGCGAAGCTCCAGCGGCACTCGCCGGCCATCTCCGGCGACACGTACTGCGCCGTACCGCAAAAGCTGGCCGTCTTTTTCCGCATCGATTGAATCGCCGAGACGGTGAGCCGGCGCTTGGGCTGCGGCGTGGGAGGGCTGCTCGCCGAGGGTGCGACGGTCTGGCCGTACGCAGCGTCCTCAGTCTCGGGGCGTAGGGCGACACCGTGGTTGCTCACGGGCTCGTTCGCGCGGCCGGCCAGATCCACCGTGTCAAAGTCCAGCAAGACAGCGCGGTAGTGGTCATCAAAGGCAACGTTCTCGGGCTTCAGGTCGCGCAGCACGTAGCCCTTCTCGAAGACGTGTGAGAGCCCAAGTATGAGCTGGGCGGTGATGAGCTGCACGTCACGGAACGCCAGGCACCGCGGCAACGTGCTCGACGGTGGGATCGGCTTGAGTGCTTGAGGGGCCTCGCCGGGAACCGTGGATGCCGCGGAGATACCAGGCAGAGAGGCGGTCAGCTGCTGGTTGTAGGCACGCACACGTTCGACGACGGCGCGACGGATGTGCTGTAGCAGGTCACCATTCGGCAGCCACTCAAGGACAAAGTAGAGTTCGTCTTCTGATTGTGCGGTGCCGTAGAGCCTCGCAATGTACGGATGGGGACCGAGCGTGACGAGGGCGGTCTTCTCATTCATGGCCGACTCAACCTTCTGCTGCTGGAGAAGTTGGATCTTGGAGAGCACCTTGACAGCGACGGGGAGACCACTCGTGCGCAGGTGAGACTGAACGACCGTGGAGATGGCGCCAGCGCCGACCGGAGTACCGGCCGAGAGCTGCAGCTGAGCAGGTGTGAACTCCGCACAACTGGGAGTTACGTACGGCATTGGCGCCAACGCAGTTTCCCTGAGGGGATCAGAACAACGCCAAGAGAGGCGACTGGATCGGGGAGAGAAAAAAAATCCGTCGTCAATGCACTACGGTGTTCGATGGATGTGGGCTGTGTCAAGTCACGGCGAAAGCGACAAAAAAAAAAGAGGCAAATCGTGTGAGCTGGTGGTTTCTCCCTGTTGCTGGTTAGAAGATTGCGTGTGTGCACGATGATGTTCAAGAAAGCAAGAGAATGGCAGAGGTCGGAAGGCGTGTCATCGAATCTGCTCAGCGAAGAGAACAAGGGAGGCGTGACGAAGAAACCACAGCGGTGCAACATAGCATTCAACTTGGGCTGATATGGGCCCAAGGTTCCATCGGTGTGTGTATGTGTGTATGTGTGTGGTGATTGCTTTTTTTATCCCCGTCTTCCAAGACGATACTGCGATAGTGGTGTGGGTTGTGGCACCCGGTGCTCACACAACACGGCAGAGAAGAAGTGCGACGTGTCTGGTCGTCCCTTTTCCTTTTTGCCGCTTCAGTTCTCTCCTGTCCTTCGTTGTGGTCCGAAAAGGAGAAAAAAAAGAAGCAGGTGGTCGTGAGGAGGCTAGAGGTTCATTTCGTAGCTCTCTTCAGCAGTAAGGGGCGTGACAGCGTTGAGGAGGTGTAGCAGTTGCCGTCGGTCAAGCGTCTCCGCAGCTCCCCTGGCGTGTGAGTCGCCGTCTTCGTGGCTAAACAGTGGCGGCGGCAGCGCGACGGCAATATCAATGAACGCGCGAATCAGACTCATGTTGGTGAGCAGAAGGTAGCGAATGGGAATGGATTTATCTTGCTGGACGATGAACTCGCACAGAGCTTCGAGACACAGCCGCATCGCCGTGCGGTGCCGGTAAGGAACAAGGTCGAGTACAGACGTGACATCGCGCACGTCACCCAGTCCGTCGAGGGCGTCCCCATCCTCGGTGTCGCTGCTGCTGCTGCCGCTGCCGCTGCGTCGACTGCTGCCACGTTCACTGCCTTCCGCGAGTGGGGGATCGTGGCCGGTCACGTTCAGTGCAGTAGTAGAGTTCACCACGCCGCCGCCCAGCCCTGCGAGGCCATCCGCGTGGCCTGGTGCTGTCAACGATGTGCTGCGCATGCCCCCACCGTCCGACGCCGCCGGTAGCGGTGCGGCGAGCGGGCCGGGTGAAGGCTGGGCGGTGGGCACACCGTCAGGAAACGAGCTCACCCCGCTCACCGCGTGCCGGCCTGCTCGCGTCGGTGCTGTTGCTTTCGCGGCCGCGTTGCGCCTCAGCTGGCGCTCCCGGCGGCGCTGCCACTGCTCATCACGAGCACGCACGATGGTGTAGTAGTTGGAAATGAGAGTCAGCAGCCCGCAGAGGATAGCGGGTGAGAGGCGGTAGCGCGTCTGGGCCTCAAGGTACGCGGCCTCGCGTAGGATGTGAACGAGGAGCGAGAGAGATTCTTGCTGGGCAATGAAGTGCGTTGCGACCCGCGTCTGGGTGAAGGTGCTGTTCTCCACAGCGTGTGCCTTCTCCGCGGCGTACGCCGTGGTGTCATTGGTGGAGCCGTCGGGGGCGGTGGCGGCGGGGTGCAAGGCGTGGGCAAGAATTACATCAAATACAATCTCCTGCATGTAGTAGAGCAAAAACGGCGCTGCCAAGGCGGGGTCCTGGCTCAGCACGTGCCGCAGCGTCCGCCAAGACTGCGTGCAGACGCTGAGCGTGCGGTGGGTGAGAAAGGGCAGCAGGTGGCCAATGAACGTCGACGCGATGGGCGTCGCCACAGCCACGGCTGTCGCAGGCTCGCCAGACGCCTCTCGGCCGCGGCTGTCGCCTTCAGCGCTGCCAGGTCCCATGGCGTTGTGGTGAGCACCGCGCCAGCTCGTGCCTACCGCGGGGTGGCCGCGGCCCGCGCTGCCACTCGTGTGGTGCGGACTAGAGAAGTAGGTGGGCGGCCGCGCACGACTACTTCGGCCGTCATTTCCACTCGGTGCCGCGGGGAAGCCTATGCCTGCCGCGAGGGAGGCTGACGTTTGCATGAGAGCCAGCATTGGCGTGCTCGCGCTGCCCGTGCTGCCGCCGGTAAGACCTCCGTTCGGCAGCGGTGGTGGTTGGCTCGCCGACTGCAAGGACGTCGGCGGCTGTGGTGAAGGCGGGGCTGCGGAGGCGACAGCCGACGAAAGGGGTAGCGCGAGCAGCACCATCAGCACGGTCCGTGAGCGCGACAGGCTGCGTATCGTGCTCGCCGCGGGTGCGCAGTGCTCGGAGGCGCCGTGGGAATCCATGAGACGGTACAGCACGAGCTGAAAGTGCTGCGACAGCGTGAGTTTATCTGGATGTACGGCGCACGAAGAAGCCACACCGCGGTCGGGTGGTGACCTCGCGGTCGATGCCGAGTCTATTGAAGCCTCCCGTCCCGGCAAACGCGGGTGAGCGTGCGCTGACTGTGGCGGGCTGGCGACACGCAGGCTGGTTCGCGAGAAGGCCAAAGAATGGGATGACGCGGCCGTGGAAGGTGAGAGGGAAGTCGCGGTCGGTGAGGTCGACGCGGAAAGCGGGGACGGCGAGCGCGAGGACGAGGTCGCGGTGATGGTGGCCTCGTCTTCACTGGAGGTACCCGCGCGCCGCGTCCACCGCCGAAGCCGACGGGGATAAGGACGGCCATGCGCCATGTGCCCGTCAAGGTCACTGGCGCCACTGCCCGCGGAGGTCGTGCTGACGTCGTCTCCACAGCCCGACGAGTCATCCTCGCCACCCCCGTCGTCGCAGTCGCAGCGGTAGAAGTGGAACGGAGCGCGCGCACCAGGCTCCGTGGTGGAGGCCGGCAAAGAATACAGGTTGAGCTGTTGAGCTTCCCAGGCGGGACTCAGCCGCGGCTCGCCGAAGAGCAACACGTCGGCGACCAGATCCCCCAGTCCAAGGCTGTCGAGCAACGCAAAGTAGAGAGCGATCTGCTTGGCCACCTCTAGCCACACGCCACGCGAGGTGGCGGACGACGACGACGATGTCCACGACGTACGCGCCGCGAGCAGATGGAGCAGGTACAGAAGTGTGTGGGGGCATATCGGTAGTGGCCCCATGACGACGCGCTCCCCGTCGAGCCCGGCAGTGGATCCGGCGCGTGACATGGAGAAGGTGGAGCCAGCAAAAGCTGGCAGTGTGCCCGATCCACGGCGCCAACCGCCGCTACCAAGGTGCGGGAGCGTTTGCATAGGTAACTGATGGCTCGGTGAGCGAGACGCGGAGGAGAACGGTGAAGCCGCCTGCGGTGACTGCGCCGTGCTGAGAACGCTCATGGCAGACACTTCGAAGCCTTCTCGCGTGACTTCGACACTGCGTGTCAGCAGCCGTACCGCCTCCAGCACACGCTGTGCCTGATGAGCCTCCTTTTCGGCCGCACACACCTGAACCTGTTCGCCCTCGTTGCCTCCGGTGATGGTGCCTTGCTGTGGCTGCATCACCTGAGCCGGCGACAGCGGCGAGAGCTGGTCAGCACCATAGCGGCCGCGGTGCGGCAAGGCTACCGGGGAAGCGGATGGCTGAGCATGCGCCGGTGTCGAAGGAAATCCTTGAGACGGGTTCGCGGGTGTGTCTATGTCCTGTACGAGCGGAGCCAGCAGCTGTCGCGAGAATGACCGGCACGGTCGAGGCGCCGTGAGAATGTCCTCCACGCGAAGAGTCGGTACAGCCTGTGACGCCATCTTACCATGCACGTGAACGTCGCCGCCCGGTGAAGAGGCACGTCAAGAAAAAAAAAAAAGAAGGAAACAAAAAGAGCTCGGAGGGGTCGCCAACGAGACGAGAAGGTGCGTGTACTGCGTGGTGTCACATCGCCCACAGAAACACAAGTTGCAGTGAGTGAGAGAAAGAGTCAAGGGTAGGTGGTGAGGTCGAGGAGAGTGGGGATAGTCGGTGCATGGGAGCACGAGGTGTGTGCGTGTGAGCGTATTGCTGAGAGGGAAAGGCGAACACGAAAAAAAAGGAGAACACAGGGTATTCATCAGGGGTGCCAGCTGTGGCTGGGGGGGAAACGTGCCGGTCACTGGACGCGCACAGCGGGGAAAAGAGGCCATGTGCGCCGCGTACGTGAGACGCCACGCCAATAGTCTGCCCCACCACTCGCGTCGTGTGTGGGTGTGTGTGTGTGTGCGTGTGTGTGTGTCTTGCGCATCCTCCCTTTACGGGTACGTGTGCGCGTATAGTTAGCTCTGCGTGTTGCGTGTGTCAAAGTGCGGAGTTTTGTGAGTGGGGTGTCTTAGGTCGAATATGTGGATCAGTCAGAAAACTTGCGGAGGATGCCAGTCAGTCGAAGAGCGGACAACAGAAAAGAAGGAAGGAGAAGCAGAGCAAAAACGGTACACTTCCACGTATGGTGCGTTGCCGCAACGTGGAGCAATGTCGCCACTCCCAGACGCATAAAAAAAAGGATGGAGGCCAACACGTATTTCATCCATGACTACGCCCTCTCTCCCTCCCTCACTCTCGCACATCCTCGTTGCGCGGCTTTCGATACTGTCTCTCTTCGTGTTTACCTGCTCGTGTGTGTGTGTGTTCCGACTCGCTTAAGAAACAAACTTGTTGATTTTCGTCAGCCACCGCTCGTAGTCCAGCTGCTCAGACCAGAAGCTGTAAAGCGTCACAAACTCACCGAGCTCGTCATTCACGCCGCGCTTCTCGAGATAGCGGATGAAGCCTTCCACAAGGTTGTCGTCGAGCTCGCTGACCTTGGGGCCGGGGTACAGCTGGAGGCGCTTGTTGTCCGCCTCCGCGCTCTCGTCGAGGGCGAACTTGGCGTCGTCGTACATGCAGATGTTGTCCAGCACGAGTTCGCCTTCCTCCACGCTGAGGTCGACCTGCATGGTGTTGTTGTTGCGAGTGATGTAGACGTTGATGTGGTGGTGGTTGACATCACC
Organism: Wallacemonas sp. TrypX; assembly: GCA_030849625.1. NCBI lineage: Eukaryota > Euglenozoa > Kinetoplastea > Trypanosomatida > Trypanosomatidae > Wallacemonas > Wallacemonas sp. TrypX. Next base: position 48,539 of record JASANP010001037.1, read on the forward strand.
GGTGTCCTCCTTAGGGCAGTAGTGCACTAGAATCTGCTCATCCTCGTACTGCTTCGTCATCTGGAACGTGCATTTGCCAGGTGTGTGGGCGAGCTGCCAGCCGGCCGGGGGTTGAGGCTGCTCCGGCTTGTCGTTGCGGCTCAGCTCCTCCTCGAGCTCGCGGCGCGTGGCGTCTGCAAGGGCCCCGTCGTGTGCGAACCGCTGCGATGCCCACATGGCTGGCGCCGTGGGCACGGCAGTCACACCTGCGGCCACAAAGCGGCTCGCCAAGACGGCGCGGGTCGCTGTGAGGCGGCGAAGGGCAGCCAAGGGGAGCGTGCGCTGCATGGTGTCCTTGTGTACGTGTGAATGGCAATGGGAATGGGAGAGGGAATAACGGTGGCGAAGCCAAGGACTGGGTGGAATGGCACACGTCACGTCGCAACACGGAGAAGCTAGGTAAAAAAAAAAAGAAGACGGGGAGAGGGAAGTGGTGAGGAGGCAAAGGGAATCGTTGATTCGAAATGGGGGAAACCGAAGGCGAGAACGAGTCACGTACACTGGCAGATTGGCCACCCAAGTAGGGCAGCCATCCGTTGCCACGAAAGCGAAGTCCATACGCAGCGGGCAGTGGAGAAGACCTACACATTCACATTCACACGCACACAAGCAAAGCCTTCAGCCAATTCGACGAGGGTAGAGGGACGCACACATACTGGTACGTTGGGTGGTGAGCTGTCATAAACGTCATCAAATGCCTTTCCTGACATTCTTACGGCCAGCCCGACAGTAGCGGTGACCAGTCGTCTCGTGTGAAGGAAAACAAAAACAAAAGCACGCTACGGCGCCGTGGACCACTCCCTGGCATTGACTTCCCGTCTCTCCTGCTGTGCGCTGTGGGAGGGGGAGGGCGTGCGCGGATGTAGGAGATTGTGCTCACAAGCCACAAACGCACGCACACACAGACGCACACCCACAGCCCGGGAAAGGAGTGCAAAGCGTGCCCACCTGAGATTTGCCTTCGCTACTCGCGCACACGCCGACTCATGGGTGATTGGGGTGTGTGGCCGTAGAAGAGTGCTGGCGAGCTAGTGTGTCTCAGCGAGCGTGCGTGGCATCGGAGGACGCGCTGCGGGGGCATCGACGAGAGCTCCGTTTGCCTCCACCGGATCAGGTTGACCGGCTCTCTCCTCTTCAGGTTTCTGCGCTTGCGCACGTTTGGCAGCTACGCGGTCACGTATTAGCGGCAGCTGCTCCGCGAGGGGACGCGATGGTGGTAGCTGGTTCATCCACTCGCACGCCCACGGGTGCTCTGCGTTACTGTCAGGGTCGGCGCACGTGAACCACGGCGGCTGCCGGTGCGCAAAGCCGTTTTCAAACTGCCAGCGAAAGGTCTGCGCGGCCTCGGCATCAGCCATGTCAAGAAACACCGCGCGCGGCAAGAAGAGACGTGACGAGACCACCGCGCCCGTCGTCGCGTCCGTGCGCCACGCCTCGGGAATCCACTCCAGCTCCGAGGACAAGCTGGCGTCGCCGCCAGTGAACGGTTCGCGCGGGGTCGCCGGGGCAGACACCGCCGGGGCGAGGGTGAGCCCGTCCTCCTCCAATCCGGGCGTTCGCACCAACGTCGTTGGCGGGAGTTGAAGGAGGTGCGGTGTGTGATGCGTCGTCGCCGTGCCCGTGCTCGCGCGGGCGGGGGTGTCGTCGCCACTGCCGGATGTGTGGATATTCCCGATGCCACTGGTTTCAGTGGCGTTCGGCGGCAACGGTGCGAGTCCGCCTTGAGGTGTGCGAAATGGCGTGGGCGGGCCACTGGGGAAGCCTGAGGGGGCGGCGTCAGATGGGGGCGCGCCGCGCGGTGTGTTGAGCACTGAGCTGCGCGTCGACTGTCGCAAGGGGCTCTGCGTGGCGGCCACCGCCGCCCATCCACGGAATGTCCCGTCGTGCGTGCGCGAGACAACGGTGCGTGAGCTGTTCAGCCCTTGCGAGCGTGCGGACTCGTCCTGCACCTCCTCCTCTGGTCGCTGAGCCCCCTCGCCTGTTTTCCGCGCGCGGGCGAGGGCGTCGTGGGTCTCCTGCCAGTCAATGAGTCCCAGCGCGCGACGGTTCGTTGTGACAAGGAAACGCCTCTCCGCAACCACCTGCTCCCATGGGGCCGGCGGTGCGTCCTCTGACGCTGCCACGCTCCCTGCCGCAGATGCCTGTGGAGCCAGCGAGCCAACACTGGGGTCCACGCCGCCGCGGCCGGTGGTACCGTCGGTGGCACTCGGCTCTGGTGCTGCCGCCGCCGCCGTCGCGTGGCGTGTTGGCTTCGCATAGAGCCATGCTAGGTACCGCTCTTCGCGCTCTGCAGGGGTGAGTGTCGCCTCCTGCTCCACATCACGCTCCGGCGACGGCGCCGCGGTGACGTGGGGTGGCGGTGAGGCCTCAGGCGGCGTTGCCTGGGCAACCTCGTTCGCACACGGGCCTTCACGGCCTTGGCCACTCGCTGTGGTGGTGGCGGAGGCAACGGCGGCAGTGGCACCACGTGGTGCAAAAACGCCGTCGCCGTGCTCCTCCTGAGCGGCGCGATGACGATGAGGCGGGGTGCGCCGCGAGGAGGGCGTTGAGACAATCGACGGCGAGTGCGATCGCTGTCTTTGGGGCCGTGCACGCCATCGTGGCGGCCTCGCCGCGGCAGTGTCCGCCAGCTCTTCGCGGGCGCTGTGGGCCGCTGCCGCCGCCGGCGCAGAGGGCGGTCCGGCCTCTTGGCGGGCGTACTTGCGTGACTGGGGCTGGTGCGGTCGTTGACGAGGCGGTGGGGGAGGTGAACGGGAGCGGCTCCGCCTCAGCGCGTCGCGCGGCTTTGGCGAGGTGCCACGCTCGTCCTCGCGGTGACGGCGGTTGTTGGATGGGCTGTCTCTCCTCTGGCGGCGATCGCGCCACGCCGAGCGGTCGTGCTCCTCGTATCGGTAATCATCGTCGGAAGATGTCCGGAAGGACGCGTCGGCGCCAGCCCCCCAAGAAGCGGAGCGGGACCTCCCGCGGTCACCACGTCGTCGCGACCCGCGCGAGGGGTCGCGGCGCGACGACGGTCTGCTATCCCGCGCACGCCGAGTGTCGCCGCCAGCAGCGTTGTGACGGTCACGTGCCCGGGAGCTGAAACGCGAATCACGCGGGGATGAGTGGCGACCGCGGTCTGCATACCTACCGCTACTTTGTCTGCGCGTATAGCGGCGTACGTCGCGGTCCCTGCCGTCATCGTCGGTGGAGATGGACAAGTACTGGTCCGAGCTGTGTGAGTTCACGCTGCGGAAACGTCGCGTGCACCGTCGGTCGCCGGCAGCAATGCGCGCGCCACCTCCATCCGCGCGTCGATGCCCATCTGCAGTCAGTGAGTCCGATGTGGCGCGACGACTGCGGTCAGTGGCCATGTCATGTTGCCTCTTTCGGTTCTGAGACGTGTGAGCGCGTGGGAGATACCCAACCTTTTTCGAAGCTTTGCGTGAGCCGCGGTCTTGCCGTCTTCCGCCGCCGCCGCTTCGCCTGCCATCCATGGGGGTGTCACCGTGTAAAGCGAGAAGGCACGGAGTGAAAAAAAAAACAGAAGAGAAGAAAGGGCACACACAGCGGCACTGCCGAGACGCGCGTTCTTGTATGTGTCTATTCGCCTCGGTCAGTTCACGTCGTGACGCAGCGAAAACACGCGTGTGCTGAGGTCCAATCGCAGCCACGTGCCACACAACAGAGCAGGGGAGAAGACAGCACGTGTATGTGTGAGAGAGTGGTAAAGGAGAGAGATGGGTGGGTTGAAGGTGATGAGAGCGCAGAGACAGCGAGCTAACTAGGGGCGCGGTCACCCCGTCAATCGTGTCCAGCCAACAGGTTGCATGACACAGAGGGAGTGGGAGACGGGTGGGAGGAGTCCCACTGTTCGAGCAAGAACCAGGGCCGTACGAGCACGCCGCTCGACGTCAGTGAGTATATGTGCGCGTGTGTGTACGTGTGTGTTTGTGTCAAACACGTGGGACACGCCTGGCAAGCCGAGGCGAGTGGCAAGAAAAGAAAACAACGGTCGTCGTGCGCAGCCGGACTCGTCAATCCTACAAAACCGGAGAAGAGCAACAGTCAAGAAACAGGAAACAAAAGCAAGTTTAGTTATGTGCACATCATGCGTGACGCACCGGCGGCAGTCATCCATTTTCTTGTGTGTGTGTGTGTGTGTGTGTGTTTGCGTGAAGCGAACAGCGCACGCGTCGGGGGGGGTGAATCCCACATCCACAAGCGCTCCGCCGATGGGGCAGCGTCTACCAGCAGCTGCTGTGGGTGTGGTGTGTGTGAGCGCTGGTGCGACTCAGAGGCACGAGTTACATATCTGTCTGCGCGTGTGGAGATCGGACCAGGTGGTGACGGACGAGGTCACTGTTATCGTCGCATGCCGGCGAACTGCTTGTCGACACGATAGTCCTCGACCACGTCGATGCGCGGCTGGTAAAAGTGCAGGCCGTTCATCGTGTCAGCCGACGCCATCACCCAGTTATCCTCGCTGCCGGGGTTCCAGCTGAAGTCCGTGACGCGACCGAGGTGGCCGAGGTGCACAAAGGCGACCTCCGGAGGTGCCATCGCATCCTCCGAGTAGGACATGGGCAACGTCGTCTTGGAGAGGTCCCACAGCACGACGCGGCCGTCCTCACCATGGGAGGCGAGCACGGTTTCTGTGAACGGCGACCACTGCACGCCGGTGACGGCCTTGCCGTGGTAGCTGAGCGTGTTCACCTCGCGGCGGCTGTGGCGGATATCCCAGAGACCGATGGCGCCGTCCGTACCAGCGGTGGCGACCTGAAAGTCACCGAAGGGGTGGAACTGCACAGCGGTGGCACCGCCCTCGTGAGCCTCGGGGATGGTCATGTTGCTGGCGGAGCTGCTTCGCGTGTCCCAGATGCGGACATCGCCATCCATGCTGCTGGAGGCGATCAGGTGACCCTGTGAGTGGTGGCAGCTGACCTCCGTCACCACGTCCCGGTGGCCGGTGAGGCGCTGGATGGGCTGCACCTCGCTGCCGGTTGCGTCCGGGTCGTGGGTGAGCTGGGCGGTGGTCAGAGACTCGGCGTCGAGGCCGGCGGTGAGGTGGTGGCTCACATCCCAGTAATTGACGTAGCCGTCGTCGCCGCCGCTGGCGATGTAGCCCAACTTGGCCGGGCTCCAGCTCAGCCCGAAGCCGCCCGTGGTGTGGCCCAGCAAAGTTGCCTCCGGTGTGGTGAGTCCGTCGGCACCTTCTGTCAGCTCGCGTACAAGATTGTAAATCTTGATGCGGCCGGAGGCCGTCTTCACAGCGATCGTGTTCGTCTCCGCAGGCATCGCCTTGATCTTCAGCACCGTCGAGTCCACCGCGACAACCTGGTCGGTGTGGAAGTGGCCTCGAATGTTCTTGAAGAGTTTGCCAGGATCGACCATGGCCTCAAACTCCTCGGCAGTCGCCCCCGTGGCACCGTTGATGTCATCGTCACCAAAGAGATTGTACATGGCGCCAGTGTTCAGGTACACGGGCACCGCCACCTCCAACACGCGCACGCTATTTTGGTGGCCGCGGCCCGCCTGTGTGCCCACGGCGACGTACTGGAGAGTGTAGTCACGCTCCGGGTCAGCGAAGCGGCGATCAGGGATCCACTCCACCGCGAGCGTGGGCCACTCCACCACGTGTGTAGCGCAGAAATTGTAGAGTTGGGTGCGGTGCGACTCGAAGGTCTGCTGCAGCCGCATCATTCGCGGGAGAGCAAAGAAGTCCAGCGAGCCGGGTGCATCTGTTCCCTGCCCTGGCCTGGCAGCTGTCCTCGGCTTTCGACCCGACTCGTCCACTCGTACAGCTGCGTCGCGCGCGTCAGCGTACTCGCGCGTCGTCATGGCGCCGTGGCGGGCAGCGCGTGAGCCGCTCGTGCGGTGGGCCTTCGTGTCCGCCGCGTTCTGGGAGTCCCCGCTGTCCGACTGACTCTCGCGCGTCGCCCCGTGCGCGGCGTCATCCAGCTCTTTCAGGCCTTCGTCAAAGACACTGGCGTTGGCGTCCTCAGTCGTGTCGACGACGGCTGCGGTGGTGGCGGTGCGTTTGTTGGCTTCGTACGGCGACGACAAGACGTCTGCGCGCTCGTCGTCAACGTAGTGCTGAGCCGTGGATGGAGTATTTGCCGACCCTGGGGTGGTTGACGAAGGGCTGCGGTGCTGTTTCGAAGACACCTTCTTCTTTTTCTTCTCACTCTTCTCCGGTTTTTCAGTGCGGGGCAGCTCTTCGACCGGGTACTCGCGGTCGCCGGGCGGGGCTGCCACGGTGGGCGCGCGGTCTTCGCTAGTCGCCTCCGGTGACACGGCGACGACGGTGGCACCGGCACTGCCGCTCCGCAGGTTCGCGAGCATCCACGCACGCGAGCGACCGCCACCGCCAGACTGATCTGTGGTCTGTGGTGCGCTCGGTTGCGGAGGACTAGGGATAGTCTCTAGTGGTAGAGGAGACGGTGGGGACGCCGAGGCCCCTGTGGCATCCCGCTTGGCCTTGCGCTTCCGCTGCGACGCCGACCGGGACTTTGGCCTGGCAGAGCCACTGGGCGCCTGCATCGCCTCCACCTCAATCTCATCGAAGTTGTGGGGAGGAGAGTCCATTGGTTCTCCCCTCGCTTCCTTTTCTTCCCTTGATTTCTTTTGTTGTTGTTGCTCACCTCTCGCAATGGCGGGTGCGGATGAGGAGGGGTGAAACAGGACGCACAAATAGGAAAAAGAAAAGAGCTGAGTGCTGTGTGACAGCGATTGGAACGAAAAAAAAAAGAAGAAGAAAAGATTCACGAGGAAAGCTGTGCAACAGTACGGGACAGAGGTGTGAGTCATAGAGAACGAAAGGGAAGGAGAGGGTGGTGTGAGGAAGAATCGAAAGAGGGTGGGGGAGGCAGCAAGTCGTTAAACTGCGTACCGTGAAAAGAAGGGGGCTCCTCCTTTGACCGTGGATCGCCCGAACAGAATAATAAAAGCACGTCACGGTGCCGCAGGGCCTGCGAGCCTTGACGGAACAGAGTGCTCATCTGGGTGAAGTACATACCATAGGTGGGGGTGTATGTGGGTGTGTGTGCCGTGCAGGTCTCACTGCCGGTGTGCTTTCCACAACGAATGCTGTTGAGGTGACTGTTGATATTGCTGTGTGGAGAGGGTTGACGTGCTCTATAGTATACGGGTGTCTATGCGGTTCTTTCAAGCTAATTCGTGGAAAGGTCTATCTCCGGCTGGCGGGCAGAAACGAAAAAAAAGGAGGAAGCCATGCGTGTGTGCGGTTGTGTGATCGTCCGTGATTAGGTTCGCACGTGCGCGTTTATGACTGCGGGAGGTACGCCGCCTCTGCAAACCTCCTCTGCGGGCTCTGCCCACGCGCGTTCCCCCCCCCCCTCCTCCTCACCACGTGAATTCGCCTTTCCTTGATTTATGCGGGCCGATCGAGCGAGGTGTTGGGGCCTTGGGCGGCGCGGCCTCGAGCGTCGGGTGTGCGTGCATCGGAGGTCGGTTGTGATTCAGCTTGCGCGGTGTGTGCGGTCGCCGCACGCGGACGGCTCGCCCTCGCCGCCGCAGTGGCAGCAAGGGACCCGAGGGTGGAGTCACGGAAGGGGGTACCCGCTGTTGCCTCCTCGTTGGTTGCGGAACTCGTACGGGGGCCCGCGCTGTGAGGCACACCACGTCGGGCAGCGGCATCCAGAGACGCACGCGGCACGACAGCCACGGCGCCTGTCGTGGGCCGTCGCGAAGAGACGTGCGTGGTGGCGTCCGCAGAGGCCGCGGCAGCAATAGCTGCCTGCCGCGCGGCAATCGCCGCCGCCAACTGCGCGCCGCCCGTCACCGACCCTGGGCGACCGGTTGCGTTGCCAGCGGTGACACCAGAGGCACTAGACGACGGTGGCGCGACGCCGCCGGGGTAGGCCGCCGCCGCGAAGGTGCGCACCGCCGGCACAGAGAAGACGACTGTCGAAGGTTGCGTAGAAGATGGAGCAGGTGTGGTGGGGTCCTTCAGACGCGGCCTGGCGCGTTCCTCGGCGGTCGCGGACGTGGTGGACGAGGTGCGGTTCATGGCGTCCCTCTCCGACAACAAGGAGCTGACAGGTGGTCCAGTGACGGGAGCGACGTGCAGAGAGCCTCGACGGACGTCAGCGGTGGTCGCCGTCGGTGCGGTGTGCCACGACGCCGAGGATGCCGCGCTCCCACGACGCTGGTGCTGCGTTGGTGTGCGTGCACGCGGCGCCGAGCCTGTGTGTGATCCTGCGTCTGTTGGGCCCCTCGTCTCGCCTAGCTCTGCCTCTTCATCAACGGCGCGTGTGTCCGTCGTGGTCGACGCCGCGCTGGCCTTGTGGGGCATGACCGCTGACGGTGGGCCCAAGACGGCAGCGCTGCTGCTACGACGACGACCCCGGGAGTGACCCGCCGCTGAAGAGGACGGCGGCGACGTGAGGCCCGCGTAGCTGCCGCCTCCGCGCGGCGGATGCACGGATACGGTTGTTTCCGCGGCACGCAAGCTCTGTGAGAAGTGGCGGTTGAAATCGAGTCGCACCCAGAGCGCACGTTCGGCGGCGCGGCTGGCGACACCGAGGTGGCCGAGGAACACGGCGAGGATGCCCTGGTGCACGCGTGTTTCCAGCGCCGTCAGTACCGCCGAGACCTCCACCGGCACCTCGTTGACCCCTTCGACCGCCCAGTAGACCACCCCGTAGCGTTGGCACACCAAGTAGAGCATCAGGCTGCACCGGCACGCCTCGTGGCACGCCCCTCGCAGCGGCTCGCCGCCTTGTGTCGCGAAGCAGCCTTCGGCGACAGTCCAGATGAACTGATCGTGGCGCTGTTTGGCTTCCTCGACGCCTTTGCATGCGCGCATGCTGCCGTCCAGTACGCTGATCGCCTGCGCCGTCACATCCACGTCACTGTAGTCGCGCACAGCCGACACCACGAAGAGTAAGGTCTGCAGTAGGCGGTACGCCCGACGAAGTTCGTCTGAGGGGCTGGTATTCGTCACGATGGCCTCGGCGAACGTGCGGCGGAGCTGGTAAAGCGCCCGCAGCGCAAAGCGTAGACTCAGTTGAACGGCGAAAAGTCGTTGATAGTACAGCAATGCCTTGTCCGTGACGACCAGTCCAAGGCCGGTGGTGGGGCGTGTGTAGTGGAGCTCGAGGGCTTCGATTCGATGAAGGACGACAGTGGCCAAGTCGTCCACCGTGCGTGCTCGGCGCCCGCCCTCCGTCGCATCGGTGAGTGGAGGGCACGACTCCGCCACGCGCAGACGGAACGACGCGTAGGCAGGATGGTCGGCGAGACCCGCTTCGACCACACTCGCCATGAAGGCCTCCTCCGCGCGGCGGTGGAGAAGTGCGTTCCTCTCTGCCTTTGCCAGCGCGCCCCCTCCGGCGTTGCTTCGTGCCACGGGTGACGCGTTCTCCACCACCTCGTGAACACGCTCCACGAAGCCGTGCCAGACATCACCACGGTGGCACAAGAAGAAGCCTTGCAGCGCGCGCATGTGATCGAACAGTGTGGGGGCCGGTATGGTAGGGGGCAAAGGCGTGCTTTCCTCCTTCTGTGATGATGCGGTGGTGGCGAGGCGCGCGTGTGTGCTGGGGCTTGTCAAGACACCGTATGGGTCCTTCACCTTCGTCCAGAGGGCCTTGGCCCACAGGTCGTGCGCCGCATCCACGCGCGCCGCCAGCTCCTCCTCAAGGAGCCGCCCTCCGACGCTCAGGGACGGGTGGAAGACGGTGTGGAACACGGCCTCGGCCACCTCGTCCTGCGCACTCATCGCCAAGCTGGTCAAGGCCGGTGTTGGCGTGCTCGAGCCGGTTCGTGATAGCTCGCCGCGCAGGGCCGTCCCACGCCAGCCGGGCACGCGCAGCTGCTCCGCGCTGGATTCGTCCATCAACAGCCTCCTCTCGCGTCCGGTCGCGAGAATGGACAGGGACAGATCGAATGATATCCCAGGGGGTACGTACGCCTCCACGAGCGTGTACTCGCGCGTGCGAGACCGGTGCGACGCGCCTACGCCTTCTGAGGGAAGTGTGGGTGACTCAACTTCTTCCTCATCGTCCCTCGTGGTGGACAGGTGCGGTGCGGCACCGCCTCGCCGGTCGACAGAAGCCGGTTGGAGGAAGAAGTCACGACGGCCATGAAGAACAACGCCGTGCGCAACGAAGTGGGCGATCGTGAAGAGCACCGAGAGCCACACGCTCTCCCCAATGCACGCACGGAACTTCGGTGGGAGGCCCTCGTGTTGGACAAAGGCGTTCCACTGACGGAGAAAGAGGGGGACAGCCTCGTCCAAGGTCGCGGTCGCACTGTCGGACGACGGTGACACCGCACGGTGTGTCGCTGGAGATGACGTACCCACGACGGCACGCCGCGCACCTGGCCTGCCCGTAACGCCGTCCAGGCATGACTCGACGAACTCCGCTGTCTGCGCCAGCTCGACGAGTCGCTTGAAGCTCTGATCAAAGGCGTACCCCAGCTCAGACAGGGCCGAGGCCGAGCATAGGGCGGGGCTTCTGACGGCGTCCTCGTAGCTCGTCACAATCTGTTTCACGCCTACGCGCAGGGCTGACGCGTAGAGGCTCAGACTGCCGCCAGACGCGACACTTGCGCCAACGGGTGCGGTTTCGTCGCCGGAAACGCGGACGGACTGTGAGGGGCGGGTAGTGAACGCGCGAAGAGTGCTGTACGCGCTACCGAGCGGCAGCACGGATTCCAGCAACGCCTCCTCCGAAGGGTGGAGCTGTGCGCGCAGGCTGTCAGACAAGAGCTGGACCCGCGAGAGGCTGGGGAGCGGGGTTGGGTGATGCGGTGCGGGAGAGGCAGAATACGCGCCGAGGCTGACTGAGGGGAAGCCGAGCAGCGCACATTTGACCTCCTCCATCGTGTCCTGTGAGAAGACCCCGTAACGCGCACAGTTCCACACTGGATTGAGCTTTCTGTGGCTGTGCGGAGGCGGTGCGTGTCCGTCCGTTGAGAGCACGACCTCGTCATCAAGAACAAGGTCGAAGAGAAGACGATGGGAGTGGTTGAGTTGAGGAGAGGGACAGATGGGATGAGACAAAAGAAAAGTGATGACATCCCACAGGGCGGGCGGCAGCGACCAGCAGCTTTGATCGACAGGAGTCACTTGAGGGGCGGACTGGCACGCATCGCACGGTCAGGGGGCACATGGGCTGCAGAGAGAGTTGGGAAGCAACCGTCGGCGACCCGTGCAGGCATAGAAGCCGAAGGTCCGTGAGGCGCA